>JAGVVM010001325.1:0-59279 GCA_019149425.1 Psidium friedrichsthalianum | reverse complement strand
CCCAACCCTATCACCAAAGAATATTCTGTACAGGAAAGAATTGAACTTACCAAACAATTTTTTTGCTCAAAAAAGCACTTGCAAAGAAATTTCTACTCTAGAAGTGTTGTAATCGGCACCCAATAATTCTTTCTTCATAAAATATCAATTTCATAACGTACAAACCCAATATTGCATGGATTTATAAGTGGAGTTCAATTATTTTTTTGGGATACTCAAATAATTGATAACACAAACAGCAATGGTTTTAGTTTTTATGTATCTCTAAACTAGGAAAATGCGGCTAACCTAATTAATCAAAGTGAAAAGCAAGCCAAGCAATAGGTCGGCGGTTACTTCATATGCATTGTGATTGTCGAGAATCACAACTAATCGTACGCCTAATCAACGTAACAACTCGGCTCAGTCCACAAAATAATCGCCATGATTTTTTATGGCGATAATTACGAGCATCCAATAATTTTACTAAGTAGAACGAACATTCTCTACAACAATTTTTTCACAGCATATCAAATTAATTGAGGAGCTGTATTGCCAGTGATTTAAAAGTGGACGGACAATTTTTACCCAAAAAACGTTCTAAATCCTATACAATCGTACCGTTAAATCCTTTTTTTTGCCAGTTGAGTCCTAAACCTTTGGCAAGTATGACTAATTTTATCCCCTTATGGTACGGCTGCTGACATGAACATTTTTAATTAAGTAATTTCATTTTCTACTGTTCTTTTTCTTAGGCCTACTGCTATTGTGGTAGGGGAGGGGCTGGCGAAGTATACTGAATTGGTACAATATGCAAAAGTGTTTAGCGACTCACTGAAAAAAAAAAAAATACAGTTTAGCTTGAATTGCCCAAATGCAATAGATTAGAACTTTTGGTAATTTTCCCAATTTAAGATGTCGCCGAACTAATGATTTCTCTCTTCTCACCGCAATGGCGCGAGGTTTATCCACTATTCAGTCCCATTTCAGTAAAAATTTGATAAAGAAATAATGTAGCGGCGAGGAAATCAACCAATAAATAGACAGTAGAGAGGGATAATCGATTGGTGCCGTTCGACTTAGGCTAAAAATCGTGGGCAGATGAATTCCATAGTTATCGTAAAATGACATATTAAAAATATGAACTCTCTAGCTAGGCACTGACACATTTCTTGAACAGAGGCTCGACTAGTCACTACTCTTCTCTATCATCGAAGTGGAAGTTAACGCAGTAAATAAGGCCCGTCTACGAGGTTACTCTGAAACCCTTGAGCGTGATGACCGAAACAATTATTTTCATCTCCATGAACTTTGGTTGACTTGACGAGTTTGTGCATTATGTATTTTTATTATTTTTAGACGACTTAGTATAAATGGAGTTCATTCCCTCTTCATAACTCGACTAGCGAAGCGGAACATGCCAATCCAATACCATACTCAATAGTAATTCACCCTTCACATTGTGCATGATAAAACATAGGCCCAATCAATAAGGGACTACTCAATAACTGCCGACCATTGGTTTATTTTATTTAAAGTTAGCTATGCTTACAAAAAGCATTAGCAAAAACGAGAATTTGGGACCATTGTAGGTTTATCGATAAAGTAGGTGCTATCGTTAAAAGGCTGGAGAAGAAGTCAAATTTCGGATTGTGAAACCGAATTTGGCAAACCATGGACAAAATTTGGCGCTTCATCATCAACATCAACATCAAAATTTGGCGCTTGCATGACAAAATTTGGTGGTTTTGATGTTAGTTTGTTTTGAAAGATCAATTAGAAAGCCACATGAAATTCATATATCTTAATCCCGAGCTTGACATGACTAAATTGGTCGATGGCTTCGACGGGACTGATCTAGGAGGCATATCATAAATGCCGACATGCTCAGCGATGGGGCATACATGTGATCACTACATCTTACGGCGTCACGGTGTAATCGACGTGACAAAAGTCTCGAGTTTGTTTTGGTGTGAAGCTCTAGCGGCCAACAACGATGCGCCACATGAAAATCCCGCTTACTTAGTGAACGTCGAGACACCGGCCATTGGCTCGCGTCCTACTAATTCCCGAGATGGTGGAGCGTCTCACGAGTCTGAACCGAGGAACCGTGTCTTTGTGGCCATTGATCTTTCTCGTTACTTGACTTGGAAGGTGAATTAGTCAAATTCACACCCAAGAAATTGTGAGCTAGGAGCAACAACAAACACACACACACACACATTTTATAATATTTCAAATTTGCCAAATAAACAAATTGGACCCTTTTGTCCCCTCACCAATACTCTCCACAAAAGGGAAGTTAAAATCTCCCTTTCCAACCACAAACCGGCTTTGATAATTGACGGGCCAACCTTCTTGCCGCCCAAAAAAAATAATAATAATATGAAGCAAAGAAATCGTCTACTTTTTCATTGGGATTCGCACGTGAATCCCACCTTCACTAAGCTCACACGCCCTCAATCCCATGGACCACCTTCACTTGCTAACAACAATAATTATTAGCCATTATAAATCTTCACCTTATCTGCCACCCTCACGTGCCAAAGTCGGCTATGCAAGCGTGATCGAACTTTTCGAAATTACTCCTCTCGTCGTCCTCTTCATGCTTTTGGCTCGCTTTGCATGGCCTTGAATGTAATCATTTTCACGGGGCAAAACCCTAAACGCATCAAACCACTCCTCCATACTGAACTTTGACCTAGATCTAGAGCGTGGAAATATGTAATTGAAATTGTAAGATAAATGCATTGTTTCAAATTTCATTGGGAGGCAAATAGAGGGTGTTGAAATATTTATCTTGGATATTTTCCTCTGTTAGAGATAATTAGAATTTTTATGTTGATTCTTTGTATTACTAACGATTGCTCACATATCTCTCTTTAATAGTGCATATCCATATTGGATATGTTATATTGGATAGTCATCTAATAAATCCTACAATTAAGCTCATTTACTCTTCATTGAATAATATTGAAACATACAAAAAAAAAATCATATTTTTCTTCTCCGTTTAGTTCTTATCTTGGTATCGGAGTCAGGACCATCTTTTTTGCATATGCGCACCAAGTTCCACGTGTTGTGGTAAAAAATTTCATGTGCCACTCATAATTTGACTTGCGTGTAAGAGCGTGTTGAAATATTGTCCCACATCGCTTGACAACGTGTGACATCCCCAAAATCTCCAATTTGCTTGAGATATTGTAAGAATGAGTATTGTTTAATTAGGAATTGATGATAAGATGACGTGCAATGCATTAGGTCTCGATTAAGGCAAGTACATGAGAAATTGAGACTATATGAGGACAATGGGGGCACGTGGACACGTGGGAGGCCACATGTTAACACATGGCCAAGCAAGGGGACACGTGTCAAACAAAGAAGACACACAGCTGGTCATGTGCCGGATGTGGCACAAGTGACACATGTCAGCCGACCTAAGCAAACTGGTTGTCACCTGTTTTTCCTATATAAACCTTTGAAGTCAATTCATCTTATCATTCGATCGTCAGAAACCTTTATATGCCCCTCTGTGTTGTTTGTGCCCACGCCCCTATTGCCGTCCACGGCCACGCCTTGTCTTGTCGTCTGACACCCAGAACTCGTCTGTCGTCATCGTTGTTCTATTGTCAAGAAATTGGGGTGAGTGGATTTTAACTTTTATAATTTGTTTGGATTGACATTGAAATCATATGTGAATGATTGAAAATATAAATTGTATTCTTGAACCCTTGCTTGATATGCATGATAGCTATATTGAATTCCTAAATGAATCGCCAAAGAAGGTACTGACAGAGGTGAGATTACAATGCGTGTACATAACATGGCATTTCATCATGAGAAAAATATCATGTTGTGCTTTTGCCAATGATGCCCGTGGAGTCAGAAGGAATTCAGGATGCCTTCGATGGTTGTGATATTTGAGAATGCTTCTACGCTTTGTGCGAACTGGAATGTCTCATGGTGAAGAGATGCCGCATGTGTTTTATCCACAAGGACAGTCTCTATGTGAGCCGGTGTTGCATATGAGTATTCAAAAGAATCTCATTCATACATTTTTTCTCATGTGCATGAAGAATTGAGAATTGTTGTTGCCATGTTCTGATTTCAATGTGTGCATATTGGGTTAGACTTACATTCACGGAGCCTTGGGCTCATCTTGTTGATAACCACTTTTTAGATTAGCTTAGCTAGCCAGTGATGCCAACATGTAGGAATGGCCATGGATATTAGTAATGAAGAGGGAGCTGTAGAAAGTGCCGATATGCCAAGAGTAGTTATTGTATCTTGTGAGTCCCCTAGAATGTTTGGAACTTTTGTAAAGAACTACCTAAAAGTTATAAGCATATATACATGAATTCAGTATTTTGTAAGTCTATCATTGTGATCAATGTAGATTTTTAGATTAGTGAAACTTATTAAGGCCATATCCTATTAGGCATGCCTTGTGTTTGCTTGTATTTCATGAACTTGTACTTGCATGGCCATCTTGATTGTTTTACTTAGTCTTCCGCATGTGCCATCGTATAATGAAGGATTAAAGCAAGAAAGCGTGGTTAGTAAGCCTTAAGGTATGGCGGCCCGAGATGTCATACAACAGGCCATATATGTTCTTTATATTTAAGTTGTCTTCCTCCACTTATCAGCTTAAATTTTTAGAACAGCTAACAATTTGTCAGAATGTTTTAATTGTTAAGCTACGCTTTCATCTAGCAATTTTGATTTTTGAGTTGGACTTTCTAATACTTTTCGGTACAATTACAATAGATGAAACCGCACATGCGCATGGAAGTTTGACTAAGATGGAAAAATTGCACGTCACATTCGTTATAATCCTGCTCAAGCAAGGGGCATCCATTGAACTGTTTTGAAAGCTTTGACCATCACCAACATGCTAATCTCACATTTCATTTTAGGACACACTCCTTTTGTTAAGCATCTCTCATTGGTTGGGTGCAAAATTGCAAATTAGTGAATATGCAGTTATATTGACAAAATTTTTAAGTGACAAATCATAAATAAAACAAACTTGCAAATGTCTAAATTTAATAAACCACCCACAACATAAAAATAAAGGAAGATTGTTTGATTCGTTCTTCCAATTCAGTAGTACCATAGAATGATAATTTTAAATGGATAATGGTGATATCATGAGTTATAACGACAATCAACATTTTCTTCTTTCTTTTTGGGTTTCGTCCACATTATTTAACTACATATACAAGATATGAACGATAAATTTAACTAAAACGGGATGTTCCTATTAGGGATTTTGCCTTCCCACCAAAATCCCCAGCCTAACCAACAATTTCTCAGGGGGAGGAAATTCTCCCGTTCGGATCAGGTCCTGACAGAGCTGCGGGACTTATCCCTTTGCTAATTTGTTTGTGTTTTGTGTGTGGAAAATTTTCAAAGAAGTCCTAAAATTTATTGTAATTATGTTGATTCAATCCTGATTTATTCTTTGCCAATTCAATCCTAAACCTTTTGCAATTATGTCAATTCTGACCATCCGGCCAATTTTAGCTGGCTAGCATTGACGTGGAAGCCGATTGACCGGCCACATAATATTTTAATATTTTGGCTAGAGTTGACATAGCCAGCCTTAGGTGAAGCTTGCCACCACCAGCCACTAGCAAGGGTAAACCTTGCCATTGATAGGCGAGATCGGCCTCGCTAGGGGGCGGAAAGGCTAGACATCACCATCTTTGGGTGGAGGCTCTGACTTGGACCTTGAGGGATGGCAATTTGGGAAGTATAAAAAATACAAGGTAGTCAATTTTGCTTTTGGATTGGTCACCATTTTAATGTCGATTCAACGAAGATGAGAAGGAGAGAGATTGAGCCACAAGACTGAAGAAGAGTTTCCAATGAGGTTGCATGAATTATAAAAACATAGAGGAAACCGAGGTCATGCCCAGCGACAAACAACATCCCCAGATCTAAGCGAGTGAAGTTGACCTTGCCCAGAAACGGTGAGGCTCTCCCTCACGAGTGCTTGTGGGGTAACCTTTGCCTGAGATCGGTGAGGTCGACCTTGCCAGCCGTCACCTCTGGCAAGTTACTAAGGTCTGGCGACTGACTGGAGAAAGGAGAGGGAAGAAAAGAAAAATAAAATAAAAAAGGAAAAATAAAATAAAAATAAAACATTAAAACATGTTATAATATTATTTCCTTGGACGGCCGGAGATGCGAGAGCATTGGACCTTATCAACAAATTCTTGTTCAATATGTCAAGCAGAAATTTCAGTTACTAGTTCAGGAGAATTGTTATAACTCTATTGATATAGATTGGATTGACTTGAATGTTGAGAATATATAAGATTTTTTTTATGTGAGAAATATCTTTGGAGAGTGGATAACTCCTATTCGACATCTGTTTCCTTGTAGATTGGATTACTCCTTTGTGGTGAGACAAAAAATCATTGGTGTCCTTGGCTAGTGATATTTTATAGGTCTTGGTGGTGAGCTTCTCCTATCTCGATGTCCTGTATCATCGGCTAGTGATATTCTGTAGGCCTTAATGGTGAACTTCGTCAATCTCGATCGCGAGCCTTGGTTGGTGATATTCTATACGCCTTGGTTCTGATTGTAATCTATCTTATACTTTCCCATCAACATCACTCAAAACATCTTTTGCCCATCCTGTGAACGCATCGAATTGGTATCAGAGTTCAAGGTTGAACTCTTTTTGAGTGAGTCCTTCTATTACCTATTTCTTATTCCATCTCATTTTCCCTAATAAAAAAAAAGAAAAAAAGAAATGGCTAGTTATTGTCATGAGGACAAAACATTGAATCTTCAACTGCTCAAGAAAGAGACCTACGAGTTGTGGAGGTAAAAGATTTAAGGAGAGCAGTGTAGTAATTGGAGAAGCATTTGCTATACTTTGAGCATCAACAAATGAGAGAAACCTCACAATCTTGGAGAAATGACCAAAGGGAGGCACGATGTTTTCGGCTAGGCCTTCAACTAAATGTACATACGTCTTCTAAGGCATTTCTTCTGATCAAGCTGAGAATTTTCTAGAACAAGAGATAGACATGGATAAGCCCCCTAAGTTCGATGAAGATCTCCAAGAAGAATCAGGTGGTGAAGATAGCAAGTGCTTCAGCTATAGGTATTTACTGGGAGATTGTCCTAACCATAATGCTATCACCATTCAAGAAATTGAGAAGATCGATTCGGACTTCAAGAGACTAAACAAGATTCATACCATGCAGAACTCGAGTCCAAAGGAGCATGACGAAATCGCTAAACAAATTGAAGAAGGAGAGATGTTGGTTATCCAAGTGCTATCAAGTAACTATGATATTATTGATAGCGTTTCTCCAAATAAATTTATTGAGGCAATTCCTGAGGCCATGCACAAAGAGGGAATGATTATAATGGCCGAACACATCACATGCCACTTCCATTTTGTATGCTCCTAAACATTCTCTCTCAAAGTGTTCATCAATTTGCAAAATAGGTTCGATATATTTTTAGCTTTTTAGCATGCTTTGAATATATTTGTTTGTGTAAAGCTGATATATTATCTAGTTCATTGAAAACGACGTCCTAAAATTGAAGCCATAATAAGATTTGAGGACAAATCTTCTCAACCTAGGGAGATTGATGCGGGAGCATTGGACTTATCAACAAGTTCTTATTGAAGATGTCGAGCAGAAATTTATCTTCTGCGCTAGCTCAGGAGATTGGTCATAACTCTTTCGATACAAATCCGACTGACATGATTCCAACACCAAAAGTTCAAGGACTTTAGATCTACAACTTTCTTGTTTTGAGTTTTTTTAGATCAACTATGCAGGCATGTCGATGGTGAGGAGAAGTTGTTGACTAGGAATGGACAAAATAAAGAAAATCAAGAATGACAAATGAATTTAGAGTCAAAGTTCAAGTCTCTAGGTGTTTAATGTATTTTCTAGTTCCCATGTCTCTTTAATATTCTAGTAGTTCCTGTGTGTCTTTATTGTTCATGGAGTTCCTATGGTCATCTAGTCTCCATGTCTTTTATTGTTGTCTATTTTTTATATCCAAGTCATTTTATAAATAGAGGTGAATTCTCAAATGTAAGATGTACAATTTTGATGAATGATAATATATGAGATTTTCCTCTATGTGAGTGAATATGTTTGGAAAGTGGATAACTCCTATTCGATATTTGTATCCTTGGAGATTGAATTACTCTCTAGTGGTGAGCCAAAGAAGCATCTATATCCTCGGCTGGTGATATCTATAGGCCTTTATGGTGAGTTTCTCCTAGGCATGGCCACGAGCCGGGTTAGGCCCAAAACCAGCCCGGGTTAAATTCGAAATTGGTATGTTGATCAGTTCCATGGTTCAAAACTGGAACAGCCCGTTGATCAACTTGACGGTTCGAACCAAGAAACGACCCATGGCATAAGGGTTGAGCAGTTCCGAGCCAATTCCCAACCCAAAAAAAAAAAAACAAACAAAAGAACCAATGGCTCTTTGCCCCACCCCATGGTGACTGTTAGCCGCAACGATCATCACCTATTTTCTTTTTTTCCTCTTTTTTTTCTAATCTAACATATGATATACCCTCCCATCTCTCATTTTTTTCACACAAATTCTCTTTTCATCTTAATTCTCTCAAATTCTCTCTAACTCTTAATTACGTTCTCTAATTCCTTATTTTCTTTATAATTTCCTATTTCAAATTCTTTTTTCATACCCTATATATTTTTGCATTATACCATATATTTTTTTATAAAAAAAAAGGCAAGTAAAAGAAGAACTAGTGGCAAAGGCAAGAGCAAGGAGGGGAATTTGATTATCCTCTTGTCCTCATGATTATGAAGATTGGGGAGTTAATGTAGATAATGGAATCAACATTATTCCTAATATGGAGCAAGGCCAAACTCAAAAGAGTCATGATCCTCCTATCGCCATCGGGATTGAAGAAATGTTAACAACAAAGGCGCGGGAGTTAACATCCGATGTATGAGACCACTTCAAGAAGATGGAAAGATTCAATATAGCAAAAAGGTATGAAGTAGTTTGTAAACATTGTGGGAAAAATACAAAATATACTGATGGAGCTGGATATGGAACATTTGATCAATATAGGTGAAACATCCAACCGAAGCGGGAATTAACACCTAGTAACAACAAATTTTCTGGTACGCCAATCCTAATACTCCTCATTTATTTTGTTATAATGAAAAAACTTATAAAGAAGAATTAGGTAAATGCATTTCTGTAGAATATTTATCATTTAGTTTTGTAAAAGTTTTAATTTTAATTAATTTATACAAAATACATGTGTTTCACAAGCAAAAAATATTCCTAGAAATATACTTAAACATTTAATTAAATATCTTTATAAAAAAAGGAAAAAAAGAATTACAATTTTTTTTTTATAAATTTTCATGAGTGTGTGCATATAGATAGTGATATTTGGAGTGATTATTGGCAAGTTCATTCTTATATGTGTATAATATATCATTGGATAGAAGATGATTGAAATATTCAAAAAAGAATTATTGCATTTAGAGTTTTTAGTGATAGGCATACGATAAATAATACTTATAAATTAATTAGGAAAATTTTAGAAGAATATTATTTGCTTAATAAAATTTTTTCAATTGATTTTGATAATATTGTGTCAAATACCGCTTTAATTGTTGAGCTAGAAAAGATTTGTAAACCCCGTTTTTGGAGGATAATTTTTTCATGTTAGATGTGCTTGCATATTTTGGTTTAAAAATTCTTGATATTTTCTCAACCCAATAAAAATGAAAATTCAATTTTTATGGATTCCCAAATAATGAACTAATGGTTTAAAATTTTGTAGAGTAAGTGGAAAAAAATAAAAAAGATTTCCTAGAGATATTTCCAAATGGTTGAAATTCTACTTATGTGTTGCTTAATAAATCTTTTGCATATAAAAATTTATTATGTGTATTTATTTCAGATAATATAACTCGAATTAATTTATACCCACAAAAATGGGACATTTACAAAAAAAAAATAGATATTTTAAATTTTTTTAATGATGCAACTTTGTTTGGTGTTTATTACCCTACTATGCATTTATTTTTAATAGAATGTATTAATATTGTCAGAGTTTTTGAAGAGAATGAAAATGATGAATTATTAAGTAACACTATTGG
This sequence comes from Psidium friedrichsthalianum, assembly GCA_019149425.1. NCBI lineage: Eukaryota > Viridiplantae > Streptophyta > Magnoliopsida > Myrtales > Myrtaceae > Psidium > Psidium friedrichsthalianum. The sequence continues at coordinate 49,161 of JAGVVM010001325.1, read as the reverse complement.
AACAATGTGAATAAAATAGCTACATTATTTATAGAGAAATTCATATTATTTATTTGTTTGTTTGTTTTTTTTATCCACATTATAAATAAGATGGTTTAGGTGATTATTTGAATATGTATTATGAATGTTTACATTTAATTGGTGAGTTAAATATTAGAACTATACAAACATGGGTTAAAAATGCAATAATAGAATTATATAATGAATTTTGTACTATATATAATCTATGTGATGGTGGATCTTCTCAATCTAATAACTTACAAAGTGGAAACATAGATAAAATAAATAGAGGGTACCAACTTCTGTTGCATAGATTAAAAAAAAACAAAATGGAGCAATATGAAGTGATTTTGAAATAGAGAGTTATCTAACCGTTTCTTTTGAGTTTGATGAATTTCAAGGCAACACAGATTTCACAATATTGAATTGGTGGAAGGTGCATTCCACCCAATGCCCAACTCTTTCTCTGATTGCAAAATAAATTTTAGTAATCTCTTATTTGACAGTTACGGTAGAGCAAGCATTTAGCTCTGGAGGCAATATTTTGGATGAACTATGTTCAAGATTAGTTTCCGATTTGGTGGCGGCTCAAGTTTGTGTTGATAATTGGACAAAGACTCATATAGACAATAATGGATATATCACAATAATGAAGTCGAATTCTTTGATGATGGAGATACCACCGCTATGAGTACCAGAACAAGTAGTGACGATTGAGGATGTGTTAAGTGTAAGGATAGTGACGATTGAGGATGTGTTAAGTGTAAGGTTATAAAAGGTAAACTATATGGGTTAGAGGATTACACGGGCTTTGATTCCTCTATCAGAAGATATACATGTGTTTAATGATAATTTATTGAGTTCAAGCCTCCTTTCTCTCCATTTTCCCTCCAAATTTGATTACAATTTACAATTTGTATTTGATAATTCCATTATTTTATAATTTCAAAATTTATTATTTTCTTTTATTTCATAATTCATTATTTAATAATTTGATTATAATTTTATTACAATTTAATTCTTAAACTCAAAAACCGTAATCGAAACCAGCTATTCCATTTTTGGAACCGAAACTGGAATTGAAATTGACCCAGAACCGAAATTGGAATGGGAACCAATGGTTCAAAATCGAAACTGGAACTGAGAATCGCCACTTATTTCTCAGTTCTAGTTTCACCTTAACAATGAACTGGAACCGCCGGCTCGTGAATCAAATCCATCGATTCATGAATTGTGGCCATAACTGGTTTCTTCTATCCCGAAGTCATGTATCCTCAACTAGTGATATTTTTTAGGCCTTAATGGTAAACTTCGTCAATCCCGATTGTGATCCATGGTTGGTGATATTTCTGTATGCCTTGATTTTGCTTGTAATCTATCTTGTACCCATCGACATCACTCAAAACATTTCTTGCCCATCCCATGCATGCATCAGTCGATTTGGCCAAGGTTCACATCAGTGTCAACCAGCTAAAATTGGCTGCAAAGACCGAATTGGTATAAATGCAAAAGGTTTAATATTGAATCGAAAAAAGAAAATTAGGACTGAATTGACACAATTACGAGAGATTTAGAACTATTTTGGCAATTTTCCATTTTGGATGCATACCCCTCCCTTCCTCTATTATGCCCTTTGGTAGTTGAGAGTAGTGATCATAATTGGACAACCTCCAAAACATAATTGGTTTATGCCATGACGACCCTATATTTCTCAACACACAAGCATAGATGCACTGGCACGTGTAGAGAGAGAGAGAGAGAGAGAGAGAGAGAGAGAGAGAGAGAGAGAGAAAGAGAGATGAGTGACAGTGAAGGAGCATCGTGGGAATGACAAGCGAGTGGAACACAAGAGAAATGATGAAATTTGGAAAGGTTAGGTAATTTTATGAAAGGTCAAAAGGATAGAGAGAATCCTCGAACGTTGAGAAAATTACTAGAAAAGTCTTAAACTTATTACATATGTGCCAATTCAGTCTTAAACCTTTTAATTTGGCCAAGTTAATCCTAAACTTTTTGAAAATATGCTAATATAGTCGTTTTGGTCAATTTTTGTGGAAAATCGATGATGTGGATGCCAATTGACATTAACATGAAATTTATTTGCATCTTAATTAATTAATTATTTGTTTTAATGTTAAGGGCTAGCAAGGGGCCTCCAGCCCTTAACAATTAACACTAAAAAAATAAAATTTAAAAAGAAAATAAATTGAAAATGAAATAAAATATTAATAAAAATTCCATAAAAAATTTTAAAAAAATCACGTTAGTGTTGGCCTAGCCACAGAGGACATCGATGTTCACATTAATAATTTTTTTACCAAAATTGATCGGATGGATTATATTAGCAAATTGCCAAAAGATTTATGACTAAATTAGTCAAATCGAAAGGTTTACAAAACGTAGGAGCAAATAAGACAGGTAGATGGGAAAAAAAAAAAAAGGGGAAAGAAAAAAAGAGGGAGGAAAAGGGAGGGAGAAAGTTAAGACGTTGTGGATACAATTCTTGTGGTACGAGGAAGCGTCAACGCCAATTTCAAGGATTGTGGGATTGGAAAAAGGAAAATGATGCAAACGCACAAGTGTACAAGCATTGAGAAAAAAGCGAATTTGGCCCCCACATCTATCCACTAATACTAATAGTGCCTTCATCGTCGCATATGTTGTAAAATTGATGAAAAATAAGGATTGTTTGAGGCATGTAAGTACGGTCTTTAAGGATAATTCCATCTCTTGGAGTGCGAAACTTGATGCGTAAGGCTCTAGCGGCTTTCTTCCCAAAATACAACAGACCTTATTCTATATTCCGCATTAAATATTAGAAGGAATGAGAGCGACGTTATGTGTATAATTCAGCGAAGAAGAAAAACGAAAGAAGGGAAAATTCTTTCTTGTAATTTTTAAGACTCACTTTTTTAATTATGGTTGCAAATTTATATTCAAACAAAAAGAGTTGTTAAGAAAGAGCCATTAAGAAAACTATTACATGGCCATTAAAAACTGATCGTTGGTAAACGATTAGAAAACTGGTCGTTAGAAAACTGTTATATGACCTATAGAAAACTGATCATTGAAAATAATGATGTCTAATCATTGTGGTCATAATTCTATCAAAACATTGTAGAGGAGTATTTCAAGACTACTAAAATATCCAACAGCATAAATGGGAGAGCACACATCAATGTGGATGGTCCGTCATTTCCTTTTGTCTCCTTTTGAATTTTGTTCAAATAGATAAACATATTATATATATATATATATATATATATATATACACACACACAGTGTGTATGTAATTCTTCCCTTTCCTTTTCCGGATGCTTCCTTTTTTTTTTTTTTCTCTCTCTCTCTTCTTGCTTTGAGACACATTTTGTTTTGGGAAATGCTTCTCTACTGTCAATGATAGTACAATCTCAACCGTAAATTCAGACACCATCACCGCGTGTTTTGCATAAAACACTCATTGATTGGAAGATCGTGTGATAAAAAATAATTGACAGTACTGTCAGACTGTCAGGCTACCATCTTCTTTTTATTTTTAGTCTCTCTCAAGTCTCCTTTCCAGGCGATCTTAAAGCAATCCTTGCTAAATTTGCTAATTATGTGATTAAACGCTCTAATTTAAATGTGTGTAATTATGGTCCAAATCACAACATTTCCGATATAGAACAATGTTGAGCATGCGCTCGTCATCTTGTAAACGGAGCCTTACTTGACACTCTTTAACGAGGCTGTTTACATGCATCCGTGGAGATTAGTCGGGCAGTAAGATTTAGATATCCTTTTATTGTGTGTCTTATGGTTTCTTTATGCCTGTGGACAAGTTTGATTCCTTCATTTTATGCATCACATGTGTGTTAAAGACTGCACCGTTTGCTGCTTCTTTCTGATATGCCATTCTATTCCAAGGATCATCGCATATGCGAGTTCGACTATAACCGCGTTGGAGATTGAAAATGTTGCGCCGTACTTCCTTGGAATGCAAAGGCCAATCTTGATCTTACTATAGTGTTGAATCTTGCAATTTAATTACGTGAAAAGACGACAGATAAATATGAAAAAAATCAATAATTAACAATAAGGACAACAAAGATTTGATGTGATTCGGTTCGAGTGCCAACACCCTCTCCAATCTAAAAATGTATAATGGCTCAATTGCTACCGTATTTCCCAGCCCTTAGTACGCCTAATAAATTACGAATTGTGTTTACTCACAATCTCAGAAAAATTATAAAAAAAACCTAAATATATTGCAATTGTGTCAATTCAAGCATAATTTATTTATTTTTGCCCATCATTCCTGAATCTTTTGCAATTTTGTCAATTCAGCCTATCTGGAGCAACATGATATTTCAATAACTTTTTTAATTTTCTTTTTCCTTTATTTTTTTTTTTATTTTTTTTCCTTTCCCTTCCCTCTTCTTCCTCTAACCGGTCGCCGGACCTTGGCGATCGGCCAGAGGAATGGCCGGTCTCAACCTGCGAGCCTCATCGGCCGTCCTCTGACCGGTTGCCCTAGTCTGTTGACTTGCTGGAGGATGAAAAGGGAGGGGAAGGGAAAAAAAAAAGGAAAAAAAATCAAAGAAATTTTAATATATTATGTTGGTGGCAGACCAATGTCCATGTCAATGCTGACAGGTCAAAATTCGCTGGATGGACAGAATTGGCATCAACATCATTACAAAAAGTTTAGGACTAAATCGGTTAAAAAAAAAGTTTAGGACTGAATTGGCACAATTGCAATAGATTTAGGACTTTTTTTTAGTAATTTTCCTCCACAATCTCTCATGGTATATCACCAGAGAAGATCACAGATTGAAATAGACACTCTGATGGAAACTATATGTCCAAAAAGCACGAGGAGTTTAACCCACATCGCTTTGGATAAGGAGGTGCCTTCTGTTCCGATCAAGGCGGCTTGCTCGCTATTGAAATCTAGAAGGATTAGGTAAAAAATAAATTTACACTGACGGTGCACAAAATAATAATCCCAATAATTTTTTCCTCCATCATGAAGTGGTAGTGATGTAGCAAAATATCGAAGTGCTTGGTGACCACCACATCAACATTTCAAGTAATAATTAGAATGCTTTTTTGGATATAGTGCATCAATGGCGAAAAATAAGAAAGTTTAGTGCACTAGATGAGAATAATCTCTCTCTAGTAATCTAATGAGAACATTTACGTAATTCTATCCATTCAAGTCAGGTTTTGCTCGAACATAGGCAATTAGGGTTTTCTTATCCATGTATTCTTGGGTTATTTTCCTTCTTAAGATTAATAATAAAGTTGAAGATTTCGATTTACTCAGAACATGTGATTCTTTATTTTATTTTGTTGACGAGTGTCCCATACTCAATAAAACAAACTTTTTAATTTTCACTATCCTAATTGAACGTAACATGAGGGAGACCGCGCATCCGAAATAAGACTATTTCTTTATTTAAACGTTTAGACACTCGTTGAAGTTTCATCGTACAAGGATTATCAGGACTTCTCAACTGCGAGGCGCATTTTCTGTATACCAGCCTTCATACATAGAGAAAAGTATAATCACCAATTCTAGCAAAAAAAAAAAAAAAGCGTAATCACCCGGAAACAAAAAAGTTAGCTATGATGTAATTCGTTTTTCTAACCAGAATAATATCTCAAGCATTATAAAAATATGTTGTTATTTTCATTTTGGATCAAACCAATCAATGGAGTACAATTTCAACTTTTTTTTTAAAAAAAAAAGTTGAATCACTTATAGAATGCCATGTGGATCGACCTAAATAGATAATTTCATTGATGCTTGCGCAAACAAAATACTGCATATATCTAGGGATAACTTGGATAATTTCTCAGCTTCAAGCAACACAAACTTTGTCAATTGCGCAATAAAATATAAGTGATACATCATTCAACCAACTGTATATAATCTAAAGTTGCATTAAACGTTGGATTAAAAGAATGTAATTATACCCAAATTGCTTGTTTGAAAAATGGGTAACCCCACCTAATGATGTCAAAGCCCTAACCAACCATTTTCCCCTAAAGGGTATATCTAGATACCGTCTGTGATGCCCAAAAAACTAAAACTCTTGATACTTTATTTACTTAACATCCAAGGCTCTCCTGAATCTCTTGACCCACCAACCTTCGGGTTGCATTTAAGAATCAGTTTCTTCATCCATTGGTCCAACAAGATTAAACCCACTATACAAAGACAGATGCTATTCAATGATAGGTTTAGATATTATTATTATTCTTAAGTGTGGAAACAAATAAAAGGCTGTCCAATTCAAAGGTGCCATTCATGTCATGCGCCAGTCATCCAGAGGTGTGGGTTCATTTTGAGAAAGAAACAAGGTGCAGTTTCTGCAGACACAAGGAAACAACATAGGAAAATGCTGGCCAGTGGGGCCAGATCAAGATTTATCAGTCATTTTCCCCAATGGGCCCGGAAATGTTTACTCTAATACTAAGATCATTTCAAACATATTAAACATTATTATATCTCATCTTCTGTGGTCACCTTCTACTGTGGCATGAGTGATGAGTAAAAACAATAGATACTGATGTTACTTTATATTGGTTTCGATTAAGATATTGGTGATGAGGACATGCTTGGTTCTCTCTCTCTCTCTCTCCTTGTCAGCATATATGGTAAAGAATTCTTCAACAATTTTGTCTCACATTTTTGTAGTAACAAACAAGTGAACAGATAAAATAATTCACGTGACTTGGATTAGAAGCAATGCTTACCTAGAATAATATTTAAAGACCCACAAAGTACTTTGGCCAATTAATTAATTTTGTCCAAAAATCGTTGACATAGACACCGACATCCTATATGGTGTGGCCGGTACTAATGTAGATATTTTAAATAATTTTTTAAAAAAAATTAATTTTTTTTCTCATTTCATTCTAGCCAACGAAGGTCGTTGGCCCTCATCCAAGGCCTTTGTGGCCCTGTCGACTTTGGGCGAGGCAGCCTTTGCTAGCGACTAGCCAAAAAAAAAAGAAAGAAAAGAAGAAAAAAATTAATTTTTTTAAAGAAGTATTTAAAATGTTTACGTTAGCGTTGACCATGCCATAAAGGATTACTAGCATCTACGTCAGCGATTTTCGGCTCAGTTGACATAAATAAAAAAGGTTTAGGATTGAAGTCGCCAACTCAAAAGGTTTAAAACTAGATTGGCACCAACACCACAGGCTTAGTACTTCCTTTTTTTTTTTTTTTGGTAGTTTTCCCGAGTACTGAACTATTCCTAGAAAACACACCTTGACAAATGGGTGAACCCACTATCGAATCTTGAGCAAAACTACAGAGATGCCGCTCTTCCATCTCTTTGCCCTATGAAAATATCACGGGTATTATCAAAACTATTACATCTGCATCATGTCGATTAAACCTCAAACGGGTAATAATTATAAAAAAAAAACATTACAATTTGGCTTTTTAACATGAAAGTGAAAGATGTTTTTCCCCCCGACACTTTTTGGGTAAAACTAGTGTTAAAAAAAAGAAAAAGAAAAAAAAAGAAACGAATTGAAGGGCGGTTGTTGTATGCTGTTCTTGGGACTTGGAAGGCATACGGGAGCGAGCATGTCCTCCTCAAATGGGGTCACTTTCTGGGGGTTGAGGTGATTGGCATCATAACCGAGAGAGGACCAAAAAACATTCTCATGGTATGTCTCCACCCCTTTTTCCGAACATAGTTACACATCCCACTTTTTCTTTTTATTGCCCTGCTTTTCCTTTCCCAATTTCACCTTTCCCACTGTTCAAACACACACACAAAAAAATTAAAAAAAAATAAGAGGAGGAGGAGGAGGAGAGAAATAAATTGAGAAAGAAAAGGGAGAAGCAATTGGAATTTAAAGACTGAGTGTGGTCGTGATTCTTTAGTTATTGGGGACAACTTTCGTCCGTGGCCCGCTCTTCGTAGATAGCGACCATGAAATAATTGAAAGAGGCCGCACTTCCGAAAGAGAATAAAAAAGAAAGGGCTTTTTCGAGTTCGCACTCTACATAAATTTCGATTTATTCGGTTCAATCATGCTTAGTGAGTATTATGCCCTTTTTTAAAAATAAAAAAATGAAAAGCTCTTCGAAATCGGAATCGATTTTTGGAAAAAAAAAAAAAAGAATTCAAATGGGTATGTAGTATCGTCTGAAAGGATGGGAAGAAGCAAGTTTTTCGACGCAAAGGAGGAAAAAATCTTGACACGAGAAGAAGCCGGGTTGGCATCCGCAAGTGGTCCTCCAGCTTTCCGGCAGCTGCCGGCAAGGGATGGCCTCGGCCACGTGGGAAATGTGGTCCAAAGGGCCCTCCCCAGGTTTGAGCAGCGGACACGTGTCCGAAAAGGAAACGCGACAGGCTGGTGGGCAAAGGGCGTGGGATTGGGAGGGATCATCGTTTTCCTCTCTGTTTTCCTGTTTTCCCCTCCTTTCCTTTTTCCCAAAATCTATTCCTTTCAGGATTATTATTACATGTGAAGACGAATTCGGGTCAAACGAGGTCGGATATCGAGATCCATCTCGACACCTGTTTGAGAGATACAGCGATCCCTATATTTTTACTTCTTGTAACGTATACTGATATTCGGCACAGGATAAAAGCACATAGCTAAAGCGAAAAACGGTTTGTCTAAATATAAATTAAGAAAACGAGATGCTATTGACGAGGAAAATTGTCTAAAAAATCACACGACGATCAATTTAGTCCTAAAATATTTGGACAATTTGCCAATTCAACCGTAAATCTTTCAGTTTGTACCTTACAAAGATCTAAATCTTCTGACGATTTGTCAATATAGTCATTTTAGCCAATTACCCAAATGGTAAATTTATGATTAAATGATAAAGTTCAAAAGGTTTATCAATTGATTATCATAATTAAAAGTTTACGGCTGAATTACTCGCCGTACTTTAAATTTTGGACCTTTTTGAACAATCCTCCCTCCTTGGAAATTATGCAAAATGCTCTTTTGGGGTTTTGGGTCTCTTTTGTTTTCTGTCCAACTGCGCCATGACGGTCAAAATCAGCTGAGTTTTCATTCTGATTTTCACCCGAAAGTTCATGTTGTGTTTTGCAGCACAACAAACACTTGACAGAGATTTGCTTCGCTCTTGATTGACCATATCATTTGGTGTCAGGATGAAGTATCGGACAGCAAGAGAGAAGAAACAATTTGCAACCCCTCTTTCTGCAGCAGATGAACATGAGGCAGGTAAAGTGATTCCCTTGATACAGCAGGGACAGTGCCAAGTGAATTGGACTACCCTAATCTGTGACAAAATTTTAATAGCCGTTAGATTTCTTGCAACTTTCCTTTCCTTTCTTTGACGGGATTTATCGTAGAAAGTTGAATTTTAATTTACTCGGACATGGTGATATTGTAAGGTTCTTTAGAAGAATCACTGCGCGAAAGTAGCAGAACTTGTTAAACGGATGCAGTTTGTCAGCCATGATATTACCATTCTTGCTTGGCCGGTGGAGCTGAAAAGCCTTTGTGCTCTTTGAACTCACCACAGACTGAGCATATTTAAGTAATCTATCATTTCGCGGGATGGGTTATACAGGGAGAATTCACTGAATATGGCATCTTTTGCATGAAGCATTTTCTGATTTCAGACTACTGATGTTGTTCAGAGGAAGACCAACATCCGACGATGGTCAATCAGAGACCGTTGATGGACAATATTCCGAAGCCAGCCACTTGGAGGACGAAGATGAGAGACTCGCTGAGGCTCTCCGACAAAGCTTAGTTTTCAATTTAAATCCTCTGCTCAAACTTGAGAACATAGTCCCCTCTTTTCCATTCTCCTTTCATTCTACGGACAGGTACGTTGCTGACTTCTGAGACTTCCACCTCCCTTTTCTGAATGTAGTGGCCAACATTAACATTCTCATTCTTACAGGTCAAGCAGTGATGCATAAAACAAAACAAAGATATGATTTTCTTTTTCCTTAGCAAGTACTGATAGAATAGTGCATCCTTTTGGTGAGTGAAATTGGATGTAGAACAAGCTAAATCCTAGTTTTCGCAAACATTAGCTTGTTTGGCTTAAGGGGCTAGTTGTTAGCCCAGTTGATGCAGACCATCCACTCCAGATGCTAATCAAAGTTGGCTCGGCTATTTGACGTGTAAATTTGAGTTCGAATTCTGATTTGCAGTTAGTCTTTCGATTTCTTCTGGTTTTGTTAACCAGGCTTGTCTTGATGTCGATTACCCTCTGGCTCCTGATGGACTTCTGGTATTTGGACCAACCCTTGTCAGATCACACAACAAGGAGCGGCATCGACCGATATGTTATGTTTGCAAGAGTCTGGTCAGTAAATAGGCTTTCATCTTCTTTTTCTTTTGATAAGTTTACTCTGGCTGTGATGGATCAAGTGCTCTTTCTTTCGATTTCTCTGCTGAGACTGATTAAGTTCGCAACATTTTCTATCCATATGACTGTACTTCATCAATTGATCTTACAGATCCCAGTAGATTCTTCCGGACATTTTCAATATAGGTCCAATCGTTTCTGGAGACAGAAGTATTGTCCCTCACACGCACATGACGGAACTCATCGTTGTTGCAGTTGTCGGAGGTTGGAGGTTGGTTCTAGTAATCCAAACGTGCCTACATATTTCTTCTTGCCATAGCATCAAAATTAAAAGGAGAGCATGTGAATGGTAACACGATGACCAGCACAAGCATCGGAACAAGTTTTTCCATGATTTCTATCGCTAAGTTTTCAAATTTGCAGCCGAGGGATGCAACCTTTTCTTCCTAACTGATGGTCGGAAGCTGTGTCTGGATTGCCCCAACTCCTCGATTATGAATACGGATCAATGTCAACCCTTGTACCAGGAAATGTGCGAGTTTTATGAGAACTTAAGCATGAAGGTGCACCAGACAATTCCGTTATACTTGGTCGAGAGACAAGTCCTCAACGAAGTTGAAAAAGGCGAAAACACCGTAAGCGAAAATGGCAACAAACAGGTGTTGCTCTGTGTCTATGCCGATCGAGAAGTCATTGTGTTCCTTTACCTTTGGCAGGGACATCATCTGTTCGGTGAGATAAGAGGAGTCACAATGACAAAGGGACGCAGCATCGATGCCGTACGCCATCCCATCCTAAGAATTTTCTTGCAAATACAATCATCTAATGAGAGTTTTCCCCCCTTCTAATCACTGGTGATTGTGGATAGTCATTCACTTTCTTCCTCTTCATCAACTCTTCAGGTTGTCGAGCAATCGAGGATCAGGGACGGCAACAAGACTAAAATAAAAACTAAGCGATGTAAACTGGTCGCTTACTCGGAGGTCATAGCAATCATCATTTTGTACGGTTTCCCAAGGTAGCACACGACTAATTACTTACCAAATGTATCTTATTCTGAGTTGCAGAAAAAATGCCAATCTTTTATATGAACTATGACATGCATAACTTAACCATTTTCAGGTTGCTAACAGGGAGGATCCTCGCTCATGAAATGATGCATGCGTGGCTGCGGCTCGAAGGTTCTCTCTCTACCTCTCTCTCTCTCTCGCAAGCACATCCCCTGTAGTGGATGATTGCTTAAGCAACTTATCTGCTTTTATATTCTGCGTAACTCAAATTAAAAAGGGAAGAAAAAACTTGCATTGGATGATAGGTTATCCATTTATAAGCCCAGAGGTGGAAGAAGGCCTCTGTGAAGTCATGGCTCATCTGTGGTTGGAGTCCCAAATCTCGTCCATGTCTACAAGTGATAATCACTTCGAGAAAAGGCTTGCTGAGTATCTCAAGTATGACACCGAGTCGCGAACATCGCATCCTTATGGAACTGGATTTCGACGGGCAAAGAGGGTAGTTGGCATGTACAGCCTCAAAGGAACGATGGACTACATCCGTATGACGGATACATTTCCCGGATGAGCTGTCCCGAACCAGGTCTCTCCAACTATAGGAACACAACAAGGCAGTGTTTCTTTGAGTTCAGGAGTATGTTAGCCCTGTGAAGGTTATTGAAGGCAATGTTTAGCAGGTTCATACGTATCATCTGCTAAAATGCCACAAACTTAATAGCTGACAAACCTTGTTGGTAACAAAATTTCCACCCGCTTTTGTTTGGTTGATAACACGCTGGTAACGAAAACTTTTACGAGAACACGAGCAGTTACCGATTGTTTTAAATTGCAAACTATTTCAATGGTTCATGGACATTTATTTACGCAACTTATCATTATGTTAAAATTATCAACTCTCATTAAAAATTATCAACTCTCATTTGAGTTCATTTGCAAACGTTACCTTTCATTGTTTCGAATGACCAATTATTCCAATAACTTAACAACATTTATTTGTTCAATTCACCAACGCACTACACATCTGAATTTTCCAGACGGTCTAAGTTAGAAAATTCAAGATTCGAGATCCCTGATCGTTGTGAGTCTAATTTCTCGACCAAAAATAAAAATAATTATGTAAATGTCCTTAGTAGCTCAATTGCATGCAGAAATTAAGAGCATTGCGTTTCGTCATAATTTATCAGTAGATTAAGAATAGTTTGTAGCCAAAGAATCTGTCGTCAAATCGTTTTTCAACATGAACATGCATGGTCTGGGGGTGGTTGTTTCCTGCAGAGTTGACCTGATGGACGTTTCGGAATCAAAATCGACCAACCCATCGACTCAATCGTCTACTGTAACAAAATCTGCATCACTATGGTTAGCCACCACATCACGGCGAAGGTCTCGCTGAGTTGGCCCTTCGAATTGCTTGCAAGTTGCCGGACTTGTAATGGGAAGCAGTATTCCTATAGTTTCTGAGTTTGTGTAATCAAATCATTTACTTATCGAGAAAAGGGGAAAAAACAAACAGTTGATAGTACAAACTGAATTACAATAAGAGGTTAGATATAACTGACGATCATTAGAAAATGATGAAGAACTCTCATGCAGAAAATGGTTTTGTTTACTGTTCCAGTTCATTATAGAGTTGACTTGGTGGAGTTAGACATATGGCCAGCACATCAGCAAATATAATAATGTTGAGAAAATTAGAGGATTCTTGTAACCACTGGTACCACTGTATTAATCTGGATCAGAGTGTGTGCTCTTTTTGGCGAAAGCGTTACTTCTCATTATGGGTTGGCTGAAAAGAATCCTCCAGGGTTTTACTTCCAACTCCAGATGGAGATCTAACGGAAGCTGCGAGGTCGAAGATCGCCATTCTTGTTCGGATGAGCCCAGCGACTCGGAGGTAATACAAGAAGTGGGGGCTGGTTTGTTGTTCTTGTATTCTTTTGTGGTTGATTCATGGGTGGTTTATGGTGCCCAAGAAATACAGCTGTGTAAGGTGGGTGGTGGGGGATTGACAGCTGCAATAGAAAATTGTTAAATGGTTGTAGAACTCGTGATGTGCAGGACGAGCCGACAGAGGGCGAGGAAACAGACTATCGAATCGCCCACATTCGCCCCTTCTCGGAATATGGTCAAGGTAAATCAGACCCTGGTTCCAGAACCTAGAACTCGTTGCAGTCACATTCGAAAAGTTTTTACTTAGAAGCACCATGCATCATCAGTGATGCCGTTTCGGATGAATGGTGAATCTCATTCAGCGTACAATCTCTATGGAGCGACATCGACTAAGGACTGGGTTCAACACGAAGAAACGAAATGGGACAACGAAGATGAACTACCCACCCAGTCTTTCCAACAAAGTTTGGCGTTCGAATCATCCTCCCTGTGGGACACCGCAAACATATTCCAACCTTTTCCGTACCCGTTTTATCCCAACAGCGGGTACTCGTCTGCATAGTTTCTTTTAGTTGTTTCGCTAGTCCTTACTCCAATTTAACAGGAATGCTTTTCGTGGGAGAAAAGAAAGAAGAAGGTGAGTTTGGTCACAAACAATTCATTAGCTTCCTTCCATACCACAGGCAAGCCTTTCTGCATCCAGAATGCGTCCACCCTTGTGCTTCCCATGATTCGCTCACCGGTCACCACGAGGTTTTTGTTCCGGAGGATCACTATGTTTATCAGAATACTGACGAAGACCGCCACCTCAGCCACCATCACCGGCACCACCACCACCATCATCCCCGTCCAATATGCTTTGTTTGCGAGCAACCTGTAAGAGTTCCATTTTTGGTTTTCCGGCAACTTTTCCTCAAGCAGAATCTGTTAAGTGGATAAGTTTTATGTGATCAACCAAAGTATAAATACACTAAATCTTCTGTTTTGCCCTTGCCTTTTCCTGGTTACAGATCCCAGTAGATGCAAATGGCCGTCTTCTGTTCGGTCAACATCCTTTTTGGCACCAAAAGTATTGTCTTTCGCATGAGAGAGATGGGACACCTCATTGTTGTGGCTGCAAAAGATTGGAGGTAGGATTCCTTTCAATTAGATGTCTCTTGTTGGTTTGTAAACAATGTCAAGCATCTAGGGTCAGATCTAAAGCAAAAGGAATAATTATACAAATGATCCCTAAACTTTTTTTTCTAATGCGCAAGTGATTCCTGAACTTTTAAATTTTTAATTGTGATCCATAAATTTACTTCAATGTGCAATATGATCTCCAAACCTTTAATCTATTCAGCGTAGTCCATGAATTTTTGGCGCGTCTTCAATTCAGTCCCTAAATTATATGAAAGTAGTCAATGTTGTCCTTGTATTCATTCAAGTTCAAGAATAATAGCGAACGTTTTTACATAATTCAAGAACTAAATTAAACAGGCAACAAAAGTCCAGGGACTATATTGAGCAATTTAAAAGTTCAAGGACGATATTGCCATTGGGCTAAAACTCAAGGTCCACATTGAACATGTAGATGTTGCTGAGAAAAATAAGGTCTAAGTAGAATGTCATAAAGCTAGAGGTCTGGACCCTCTCAAAACCCCTCTAGATCCGCCCATAACGTATTAAATTACCAACTAGTTTTGGATCACCTACTCTCGGTAGAGTTTGCCGACATTTAATTTATTTTAAATTGACCACTTTTTATCAGTCTTGATTGGAGACCCCACAGATTTATTAATTTCTTTAGAGATCACCAACCTTAAGTAGTGTGACTTGCGAACATTTGTTCCGTTTAATTGCGACCTAGTACCGGTTACCAATCCTAGTTTGATTTACTTACCAGTACCCATTTAGTGTTTTTTTTGTACAAACTTTTAGTTGTATTTGTTGACAATGCTTTACCAACTCCTTTCAAAAAATAATTCCTATAATTAGACCAATTTAATAATTTTTCGGATTAAGCTATCATTAGACTTAGCACATTTTTTTTTAAAAAAAAATCTTATATTTTACCAGACTTTAGTTATCTTTATAAGCTACGCTTTACCTACTTTAAGTGACTTATCAACTTTATCCGAGCGAGTGTAAAATAATTCGAGTTTACGAACTCCAATTTGTTTAGTTATCGATGTATACCAACAATTTATTGAGAGATATTGCGAATGCTTGGGAAACATTGTGCAGCCTAGAGGATCAACGTACTCAACCTCGAGCGACGGTCGGTGGTTGTGCCCAGAATGTTGCGACTCCGCAGTAATGGACCACCGTGCCTTGAAACCTCTCGAACGCGCGATACGAGAATTTTATGAGCGCTTGGGAATGAAAGTCCACCAGCGAACCATTCCGCTACTCTTGGTGAGCGAGCAAGGGATGAAGATCGACAAAGCACGATGCCAAATGACGGTAAGTTGAAGTTCCTATAATAGCTATAATGACACTTCTTAATCTGTCGCTTGCTTAAAGGCTCATTTACCCGATCGCTCTATAAGTTAATATAATGAAACAATTATCCAAAAAGTCCTAAATCTATTGCATTTTTATCGATTCAATTTTAAACCTCTTCACTTTTTGTCAATTGAGTTTATCCGGTCAATTTTGATCAGAAATCGCTGATGTAAACAACGGTCATCTTATGTGGCACGATCGGCACTGATGCGGATCATTTTTTTAAATAGCATTTCGAAGTTTTATTAAAAAAAATTTCTTTGTTTTTTTTTCTTCCTTTCCTTTTTCTCTTCACCTTTGCCGGCCTCAAGCGAGGGCCGTCCTTGCCAAATCTAGCCAGCGAGCTACTCAGTAAGCCTAGGCGCAACCCTCGTTCAATGAGGGTGGCCCTAATCAAAGGCCGACAAACACAGTAAAAGGAAAACAGGAAAAAAATCATCCATGTCAGCGCCGATCGTGTCACAAAGCCACATAAGACGATCGATCTCCACGTCAGCAATTTCTAGCAAAATTGACCAATTGACTCAATCAGCAAAACGCGAAAATGTTTAGGACTCAATTGATAAAAATTAAGATATTTAGGAATAAATCAACAAAAGTGCAGTAGATTTAGCATGTTTTGGATGCCTAGCGTTGTATGGCATCATCAATGAAATTGCATTCCACAAAAACTTGATAGTGTCTCCGATACCCAAGCTACGGAATTGCTAAATTTCTCGTCAAACACGCTCCTAACTAACCAAAGTTCTCTCCTCCCGCACTGGTCAACATCGACCGAATCAGACGGTTGGCCTTACGACGTGGGAACCCCTTCAAATTCGTACCGTACGTGCTCCTTTGCGCCTCTAGATTTTTCTCATTTTCCACGTTGTTCTACTCGTGTCGATTTAGCAACAGATTTTTTTTTTTTTTTTTTTTTTTAACTTTGTGCGTGCGTGCGTGTGGATCGGCTCCCTTTTAATTTCAGACTGCAGAAGGAAAAGATCATACACTAGTCGCCCACTCACGACATCTAACCATAAGAGTATTGAAAGGTTTCCCGAGGTAACTTTCCTATCATCGTAATTTCCAAACGAACAAGGCTTAAAGCTAATCTTTGTTTAGTAGAGAGAGCTGACGACAAAAACTTCCGATCATGTTTGCGCAGCTTGTCCACTGGGCAAACCCTGGCTCATGAGATGATGCACGCGTGGCTCACCCTTGAAGGTTCTCCCCTCTTGATTATCATGTAGTTTTTTTTTTTTCTTCACTCTGATTTTAACCATTAGAAGTTTGCAAAGAAAAAAAAAAGTATCCACTCGTCTTTTAAAGTTTGCTTGTGTTGTTTACATACATGTGTGAATGAAAAACGATTTTCATCGCCCAAGAGAAGTTTCAGACATAAACTGTCGTTGGTATTGAAAACATCTTTTCTTGGCTAACTATTCCAAGCGACATAATCAATCTTTTCTTTTCTTTTTTGAAAAAATATTTTTCAGAAAAGGTTTTGCTGCAAAACAATTTGTTGAGATGCACGTTCGATTTGTGTTAAAAAAACCTCACATTGGAGAACTGGGTATGGAACGGTTAACATAATTAATTGGCCCGTGACTCATAGACTCAAATTTTTTTCAGTAAGAATAGGTTCAACTAGATATGTTAATGGATCCAATCTTAAGCTCCCTCTTGGCGATCTCCTATATGAAGGGTATTTGTATTCTGCTGCCTGCTCCTAATAAATAGTATAATAGTCGATTGATGACCCATTCCTAATATGTAGATTAGCAATGAAGGTGGGAGATTGTTGTGATGTAGAGAATTAATAGAGTATGAAGTAGTTAATATATATCCTAGTTGGCCCATAACATATATTAACTCAAGCTTAAGTGAATGTGGGCCAAATTAGATTTTTTTGACGGGATCTCCCTATTGACTCTCCCTGAACTAGAGAATTGTGGTATGTTTGGCAGGTTATCACCATTTGGATAACGTGGTCGAAGAAGGCCTTTGCGAAGTTTTGGGTCACATGTGGTTGGATTCTTACATGCGATACCTGTCCAAGACCAAAATCGCACTCTCTCCGAGGTTCGACTTCCAAAAGAAGCTCGCCAAGTTTCTTCAGCACAAAATCGAATCGAATCCCGATCCCATTTATGGCGACGGATATCGACTCATGAGAAGGGCGACCGACATGTACGGACTTAAAGGCACGCTCGACTACATACGCATGACAGGAAGCTATCCTTGATGACCTGTATATTCTCATCAAGAAATTTTTTTCTGGTACATTCATGGTCTGTTCTAACGATTGATCCTGAGTTTGGCTCTGTAATGAGATGCTAGGAACGTCGGCTAGCTTCCTTGAGATTTAATTTTCTTGTGTATTAATTGTCTTGGATTTGCATTCGGTTCGAGTAATAGCTGCTTGAGTCGTCTTCAGAAAAATTACCAAAAAAGTCATAAACCTAGTGCCTTTTTGGAGCATTTATATAGGCATAAGATCAATCAAGCCGGCGAAGATCAGGCGATACAGGCCTTATGGACGTCTATTCTTTGTCTCCAGGCATCTCATCGAACCATGAAGTAAAATTCTGCAGGGAACTCAGAACAAGTTAATGGAGCAGCTCGCTCTATGAAAACCTGAACAGGGCTAATGAAGTGGCGCCACGGTTGAATAATTCCCGCAGCCAACAGCTCGAAGAACTCACTCCGGTGGCTTGAAACAATCGTCAACCGGACTACAAAGAGGATTCTAACATGGATGGGGATAGGAGCGGGAGATTATCTCAGAGGTTGGTACGGAGGTCGCGGCTTCGGCCAAAACAATCATCTCGTTACTGATCTTCTATGTCTTAAGCCTTGGTAATAAAGAAAAAAAGGGCACTAAGGACACGTGGTCCAGCTATACCACAATTAAAGAATCGAAAACTCACATGGGGATGAGGTTCAGCTTGGTTCGGTTGGTGAAAAGCCATCCTGGCTCTGCACTGAAATGTTGACTTCTGTCTGATTAAATATGACCAGGCCAGTCTGGCCAAGGAATAGAGCCATATTTGTCCTGTATGAAAAATATTATTCTGAGTCATTGAACATTTCTTGCTTCTGTATTTGTTCGGCCACGTCTGGCTTGCTCAGTCGCTGGTTGCTAGTTAGAACAACGGATCGGTGTCCACAGGCAATCAACAGTTGCCTGTCAAATGGGTTGGCTCAGGAAAATTCTGAAAGGTTCTGCTTCCAACTCCAGGATACAATCGAACAACAGCAAGGATGGCGACCGGGATGAGCCTCGTGATTTGTCGGTACTTACTGTTGCGAAATCTATTTTGCCTTTCCTTTTGAAGCAAAAAAGAACTAGCTGGTGTTTGGTTGTCATTATCTGCTTCCGAAAGTTCTTGTCATGGTAGATTGACGATGCAGCGTAAACTTTAGATAGAGATTTTGATTCAGCCTTGACTATTGATTGCTCATGTCCTTTGGTGTAGGATGAAGCATGGGATAGTGAGAGAGAAGAAGCACATTTTGCAAGTACTCTTTCTTCAGCTGAAGAAAATGAAGCAGGTAAAGTGGTGAACTTGATACAGCAGTGACACTGCCTAGTGAACTGGACTTGCCTACTCTGTTGGAAGACAAAGCATTCGATGGACAACGTTGGATTTCTTGCAACTTTCCCCATCCCTTTCCTTATCGACCCAGGATTTGATGTAGAAAATCAAATTTTCAATGTACTCGGAAATTGTGATCATGTAAAAGGTTCTTTAAGAAGTATTACCAGGAATAAGTAACAGAACTAACTAAAGGGATGTGCTTTGTGAGCCGTCATATTACCCGTTTGCGATCAGCCAGGGGAGCTGAAAATCCTTTGTGCTCTTTGAACTCACCACAGACTGAGCATATCTTTGCAATTCATCATTTCTTGAACATGGGTTATACAGTGGAGAATTCACTCAAATGGCATCTTTTATCAGCAGCAGTTTTGCCTGACTCCAGACTACTAATGTTGTTCAGGGGAAGACCAACGAACCGATGATGGTCAGTCAGGGACCGGCAATGAACAATTTTACAAAGCCAGCCACTTGGTGAATGAAGATAAGTGGCTCGCTGAGGCTCTCACACAAAGTTTAGTCTTCAATTCAAATCCTCTGTGGGAAATCGAGAGCATGTTTTCGCATTTTCCATTCTCGATTTCTTCTATGGACAGGTAATGGTGCCAAATGCTGAGACTTCGCCTCCTTTTTGTGAATGGCCAACAATTACATAGTCATTCTTACGACTACAGGAACATAACAAGGCCGTGGTTCTTTGGATTATATGCAATACATAATTAATAAAGAGCAGCGTCACTCTGGTTTTTGAAGTTTACATCCTTACTCAAGTTTCACGGCCTTGTTATAAACTTACCCTGAATAGTTTGAAACAAAAAAATTTATCATTGAATAGCTTTCCAACATAAACATGCATGGTCTGAGGGGTTGCTGATATATAGGCCATTATTTGTTAGAAAACCTTACTTGCAGAGTTGACCAGATGGAAGATTCAGAATCAAAACTTACCAACCCATCGAGTTAATCATCTATTGAAACCTGAGTTGCATCATTTTGGCTAAACCGCCACATTATGCTGAAGGTCTAGCCCTGTTTGGTGCTTCCAATTGACATTACTAGTCTGCCTCTTGCTAAGTCTGGAAAGAAATCTCACGGATGCTATGGAGCTAAGTACATTGATAAATGTTTTTCCAGAGGTCGAAGTCCGTACACGACCTTAATCAAGCATATTTCTGAAAACCTACTCCTTTGTGTGTATGCGTGCATCCTGGATGTCGTACTTTCATGCCCCTAGTTGCTTCTTGTTTGTTTTCTCAGTGTACTGATATTCTGATTTTAAACACATGTTGGGTTTGCTTGTGAGTTGCTCCAGACAGAGATCCAATGGAAGCTGTGAGGATGATGAACGTTGTTCTAGTTCTGATGAGCCCAACTATGCGGAGGTAATACAAGAAGTATACGTTGGAGGTTATTTGTTATTCTTGTATTCACTTGTGTTTAATTCATCAGAGGTTATAATGCACAAGAAGTATAACTGCATTAGTTGCAATAGAACAGTGTCAAACAGTTGTAGAACCTCAATGTGCAGGACGAATCAACGGAGGGCAAGGAAGAAGAAACAGACTACCAAATGGCCGGCATTCGTTCTGTCTCAGAAGACAGTCAAGGTAAATCAGACCGTTGTTCATGAAACTTTTCTCTGGCAAACCACACTGGGACACAGGTTTTACACATTCGTAAATGCATATTTCTTCTTGTTGTCTGATCAAATGCAGAACCTAGAAATTGTTGCAGCCACATTGGAGACCTTCTCACATAAAAGTACTTTACTTTCCTCGACAATGTCTCTTTACCATGTATCTGCAGGGATCCTGATTCAGATGAACGGTGAATGCCACGCAGCCAATGATCTCTACGGAGTGGAATCAACCAAGGACAGGTTACAATATGAAGAACTGAAAATGGAGGATGAAGTTTTGGCCCAGTCTTTCCAACAAAATTTGTCCTTCGAATCCTCCTCACCTTCTGACATTGCAAGCATACTCCGACCTTTCCCGTTCTCATTGTATCCTGATAATGAATCATCCTCGCCTTTTGACATTGCAAGCATATTCCGACCTTTTCCGTTCTCATTTTATCCCGATAACAGGTGCTCATCTATACACTCACTCCTCTTTTTTTTTTTACTACTCTTTAGCCGATTCAATAGGAATGTTGTTTATGGGAGAAAACCTAAGAAGAAGACGGTGAGTTTGTTCATAAGAGATTCATTGGCTTCCTTCTATGCCACAGGCAAGCCTTTCGGCATCCAGAATGTTTACATTCTTATGCTTCCGATGGTCAGCTTACTAATCACGAGGTTCCAATGTAGCTTTATTCTATCAAAGTTCTTGCATAATACTCCAGTTATATGCCATTATTGCGGAATCTGAAAATTTGTTGTGCTGATAGGTTTTTGACTCTGAGGATCACTCTATTTATCAGAATTTTGACAAAGACCTACACATCAACCACCTCCAACATCAACATCATCGTCGTCCAATATGCTTTGTGTGCGGGCAACCTGTAAGAGTTCTTTTTTATTTTTTCCCCGGCAATTTTTCGTCAAGCAGAATCTATTAAGGTGTACTTTTAGACATTTGAACTCTTGATGTGATCAACCAAAGAACAAATTCCCTAAATCTTCTGCATCCTTGCCTTTTTCTTGGTTACAGATCCCAGTGGACGCAAACGCCGCCTTCTGTTCCGTCGAGATCCATTTTCGGGGCAAAAGTACTGTCGTGCACATAAGAGGGATGGCACACCTTCTTGTTATGGTTGCGAAAGATTGAAGGTAGGTTCCCTCCTCAATTAGATGCCATAAAATCATCTCCTAATAAATCATTCTTTTAGCAAATGTGTAGTTGAGGGATAAGTGCTATCATAAGTCAAAGCATTAATTCTCATGTTTGGAAATAATTACTCATCATTCTTCATATTTCAAGGTTAGAAACATGATTGTTGTAGAAAACACTTCCTAATAATGATACTTCACATCCTAAAGTTGGATCCTTTTTAGGTTAAAAAATTTTAAGGATACTTCCTTACCCTTTGGACTGTAAAGAAATTGGATGAATATGTAATGTTCTTTAAAAACTGGGGTGTAAAGCATATTTTCATCTAAATCCGCCCATGCAAACATCACATACGTGTGAATATTTGCAAATATTGGACCAACAGGACAAATCAAATCAACAAAGTAAACCTCTAAAGCCAACTAAATGCGTAAAGTGCTGAAATTCACGCTTTTGTTCCAAAAAACAAAGGCCAACACTTTCGATCACTCATATGAATTTACCAATTCGTTTATTGTTTGCAAATACTAATTTGTGTACTAACTTACTTTCATTCGCATTAGTTACAAAATTATATTTACGGACTCTTTAAGATACTACCAACCTAAATTAACGTGACATACCAAATATTTTTCTCATTTAGTTACCACACAAATTGGATTACCAATTTTTATTTGACTTACCTACTGTAAACGAAAGGAGAAAAGTTGTATTATTGATAATGATAGATTACACCAATATGTATAGCTCTATGATAATGAAGAAGACTAAAATACCCTTGCTAACAAATAAGCCCAATAATTAACATTTCAACACTCCCCCTCAAGTTGGAGTATAAACATCAAAGAGCCCCAACTTAGGGCGCGCATGACAACCATTCTGTTCCAGAAATAATTTCTGGAACAGAAATAGATTTTTCTATTTCTGCCAGAAACAAAAATTTTTTGTTTCTGATTTTGGGCCAAAATCTATTTCTGGAACAAAAATCTGTTCCAGAAATAGAAAAACAGATTTGCGTTGTCAAACGAGTTTCTGTTCCAAACCTATTTCTGGAATAGGTTTGGAACAGAAACAGAGAAATAGAAACGTTGTCATGCGCGCCCTTATTATACAAAGTAATCACTCTATTACCTCGGTAATGACTTAGTAAAAAGATTAGCAAGTTGATCCTCCGTCCATGTACATTTAAGTGTTATTTCCTTGTTCTGAATCTTTTCTCGCACAAAATAACAATTTACTTTAATATGCTTCATGCGCTCATGAAAGACTAGATTTGAAGCAAAATGCATAGCAGATTGGTTATCATAACATAAAGTTGAGGGAGTTGAGGATGGCATGTTGAGTTCGGATAACAACATCCTCAACCAAAGCAACTCGCTAGTCACATGAGCCATGGCTCAATATTCTGCCCTTGCACTTGATCGAGACACAACCTGTTGCTTCTTATTTTTTCTACTCACAAGATTACCTCCCAAGAACACACAATCACTAGAAGTCGATCTTCTATCAATAGGACACCCAGCCCAATCAACTTCAAAGTAGCCAATGACACTAAGATGTTCATGATTCTTGAGTAGAAGCCCTTTACTCAATACTTCCTTCAAGTACTTAACAACACGTAGCACTACCTCCCAATGTTTAGTGCAAGGAACACTCACAAATTGAATAACCATGCTAACAGTAAAAGAAATATCTGGTCAGGTAACAGTTAAATAGTTGAGCATACCCTTTAGTTTTCAATACTTACTCAAATCATAAAATAAGTCGTCATGTTCTGCATCAACCTTCATATTATGATCCATTGGAGTATCGACAAGATTTGCTCCAAGAAAACCAACTTCACTCAAAATATCTAGAACATATTTCCACTATGATAATGAGATACCATCATGTGAGTAGGCTACCTCAATGCCCAGGAAATATCGTAGAGAACCCATATCTTTTGTGCTAAACTTTGTCTGTAAAAACTATTTCAACTCTTGTATACTCATAGAATCACTACCAGTGATGATTATATCATCCACATATATAACCATGAGTACACACCCCCTAGGAGAAGTGGAGCCAAACACAGAATGGTCTACGGTATAACGTTGCAAACCAAATAGAATAATTGCATCACTAAAAGGTCAAACCAGGCATGAAGAAGCTGTTTGAAACCATATAATGCCTTGCACATGCAATAAACACCAATAGGCTCCCCCTAAGCAACAAATTCCAAGAGTTGCTTCATATATACCTCCTTTGTCAAGCTGCCATGAAGAAAGGTATTCTTGACATCAAACTAATGGAGAGTCCAACCCTAGCAGATAGCAAGAGAGGTGAAAACATGAATGAAAGGAATCTTTGTGACATGAGAGAATGTATCATCATAATCAACTATACAGGTCTGGGTGTAACGTTTGGTAACCAGACGCGCCTTCAAACACTCAACAGACCCATTTGGTTGACACTTCACTATGAAAACGCAACGACACCCTACAACTCGTTTTCCATCAAGTAACAGTGTAAGCTTCCATGTCCCATTATCTTATAGTGCCAGCATTTCATCTTCCATAGCCAGCTGCCAACTTGGATAGGCAAGAGCCTCTACAACAGTACTTGAAACGGACACAGTAGATAAAGAAACAAGGAATATATAGGACAAAGATAATCATAAGATAAAAACTGAGAAAGAGAGTGACGAGTATGTGTACGACAAGACAAACCAGTATAGGGAACAAATAGGGAATTGGGTTGATCGACACAAGAACCACCTTTGCGCAATGCAATGGGAATATTAGTGGTAGAATCAGGCTCAGAAGAAATTGGCAAATCAAAGGCGAGGACATGAATTGGTGGAGAAGCATATATGTCCAATGCAGGCGGTGACTGTACTACCTCACATTGAATGGAATAATGTTGTTGATAGTCCTAGTCAAAAAAATGAAAATCTGGTGATAATTTGGTTACCTACATTAAGGGGATACGCGGAAGTAGAGCCATGGTTGAGGACAAAGTATCTTTAGAAGGAGTTACCGATTGGTCAGCAAAGGAGCAATGTAACTAGTCCTCAAAAAAGGTCACATTTACCGAGACATACAATTGCCGACTAAGTGGATTATAGCACATGTACCTTTTCTGAGTTCAAAAGTACCCAATAAACACACACTTGTTAGCCCATGGCTCTAGCTTATCATGAACAGGATTAAGACGATGCACAAAACAAACACACCCAAACACATGGAGTGGTAAAGAAAAAAAGTGGACTTGTAAGATGGAGAATAGGAAAAAAAAAAAAAGCATGCCCCCATAAAACATAGCAAATGGAAGACGGTTGATGAGATAGTGTGCAATAAGGATAGCATGCCCTCAAAACATTTTACAGAGGTTTATATGGAAAGGTAGATAATAAGTAACATTCAATAGATGGTGATTTTTTCATTCTACCAACCCCATTTTGTAGGGGGTATATGGACAAGATGTTTGATGCACAATCCCATGAGATGTAAGAAATGATTGAAAATCAGAGAAAATAGCCATATATTCTTTGTCATTATCAGAATGTACAAATTTCACAAAAGCAATATGCTGATTAAAAATCTCAAAGTAAAATATACAAAAATAAGAAAAAACTTCAGTTCGATCTTTTATGAAATATAACCACATTAGAGGAGTATAATCATCCACAAATGTAACAAAATACTTGTAGCTAAACATATCTTTGACACAAAATGGTCCTCAAACATCAGAATGGACTAATTCAAAAGGACTTCACACACAACTTTGGGCACAGAAAGGAAAAGATACCCAATGATGTTTGCCAATTTGACAAACATTACATTGGATAGGACTCACCGATGCCGAAAAGGAGAGAATGATGAAGTATATTAGGCGGCTGACAACCCATACGACAATGCATTTGAAAGAAGTTAGCAGCGATGCTCTTCTGAATAGCAGTAGCAATAAGATCTTTGTTCAAGTAACACAACCTATTAGACTCATATCCTCCACCAATCATCTGTCGAGTCCTCATATCTTGAAAGATACAACGAGTAGAGGTAAATGTCACAGAATAATTTTAATCTCTACTAAGGGAACTAACAAAAAGCAAGTTATATAGGAAAGCCAGTAAATGGTAAACAGATGAGAGAGAAAGAGATGGACCCAAGGTTACATCTCCTTGACCAGTGGTATGG
The DNA here is from genome assembly GCA_019149425.1 of Psidium friedrichsthalianum. Classification (NCBI taxonomy): domain Eukaryota; kingdom Viridiplantae; phylum Streptophyta; class Magnoliopsida; order Myrtales; family Myrtaceae; genus Psidium; species Psidium friedrichsthalianum. The sequence continues at coordinate 22,920 of JAGVVM010001325.1, read as the reverse complement.
GACAATGAACCGTCAGCAAGTGTAATAAAACTAGGAGACATAGAAGTAATACTAGACAATAAGTTAGACTTACCGGTCATATGATTAGGGGCACCCAAGTCTATGACTTAAGAAGTAGGCACAACAGAGGGTAAACAAGACGAATTACTTGAAGAAGTCTATGCCAAAGTAGCAGTAGGAGCAAAGGAATCCACCACCTAGTTGGGCACACTAAGGACTCATACTTGTCGCGAGGCATCATAATGGTGCTAAGCAACTCTCATGACTGATCAGGAACCTTCTGCACTTGAGACTCAACAACATTGGCATAAGCAACCTGTAGCTTCAAATGTAGGGTATAACAATAAGTCTCAGTATGACCAGCTCACTAATAATGGTGCCAATAACGAGAACTTCCAGCACTCTTACCACCATCACGACTACAACCAAGAGAGAAACTAGATTTCCCATCGCCACGGGAACCACGCCCCCAACCTCCACGGCCACCAGACAACTATGAAACCATAGCACTAGGTGCGGATGATAAGTCAAGCATGTACTGAAGGACCTGAGAGAAGACCTCATCAACCGATGGAAGAGTACTCTGAGAAATAATTTGATGTCGAAGAGAGGAATGAGTAGGATCAAGGCCTCGGAGCCCTAACATAGCTCTCATATCCTCTTGACACTTGGCCAACTCTTTAATGTCATCAGTGAAAGGCAAATAAGTGTCCAATCTCTCACAAAGAGAGGTGAACCTAGAATAGTAATCAAATACAAATATGTCTCCTACACGTAAATCAAATAGCTCCTCCCAAACATCACAAACACGAGTCGTGTTATCTTGATCCAACAACATAAGAGCACACTTGTCCCAAATAGCTTTGGCTGATGCACACCACATAAATTGGGGACTAATCTTGAAATCCATGGTATTCCAAAACAACGTCCAAATGGCAGCATCTCCAAAACACCAATCGTTCACCTTCATTCTATCTAAAGGAGGAAGTAAAGTCAGATAACTCTATTGTTTGGTGGCCAAAGATATGTCTCAACTACCATAGACCAAGAAGGATAATCATCCCATCTAGCTTGACAAAACTCAACTTTAGATTAGTAATACTAGTATCCATGCTCACACCAGGTTCACTAGCAGAGTTTCTGGCCATAACTCAATGATAAACAACGAACTTATCCTGAGCAATTCAATAATCCTATAAGGTTGAAAACACATCACCACATAATAAAGTCGGCGAAGAAGAGAATGCGGACTAGAGCGTGCAAGCCAAGAGTATCGATGGCATCATCGTTGTTTTACAAAAGATCAACCGAAAAATAGCTTCAAAACCGACAAAAAAAAAAAGTGAACATGTGGCTGAACTCCAAGAAGATCGAAACAGAGTGACGTCACATGAATATCCAAAATTCAATATTTCCTCTGTTTCCACCCAATTCAATTACATATACATTAGCTGGACCTCCCTTTCCATGAACAAACATGAATAAGTATCACTGTTGCATGCTCAATCCAATGTGACGTGGATCAAGCAAAAAATTTCTTACACCAACCAATATGAAAATTGTCCTAGAGCCTCAACTCACGACAAAACGAAAGAAGAAAAGTTGTATTATTGATAAAAATGGATTATATCAATATGTATAGCTCTTTGATAATGAAGAAGACTAAAATACCCTTGCTAACAAATAAGCCCTATAATTAACGTTTCAACACTTACCACTATTCATTTGGTTTTTTAATTTATTTTTCAGCTTTTTATTCTCATTTGCAATCTTTTTAGCTGTATTATTTAACAATACCTTAAATTTACCAAGTCTTTTTAGAAAACAATTACCTTAATTAGACTGATTTACCAACTTATCTCTAATTAAGTTAACAAGTAGTTTTGTGTTATTAACTCTCATCGAACTTATTTACCAAGTTTTCTTTTTATTATTTCTATTTTTGACCAATTTTCATTTATCTTTCTAAACAACGCCTAACTATAATTTAAGCAATTTATCAAGTTTTCTCCGAGTAAGGGACTGATTATGTGTTACCACTCTCTTTTGTTAGTTATTCATACGCATTGTTTGTTTTTTTACAATTTACCAACAACTCTGTAGGGCAACTCAATTAAGAAAAAAGTTGTTTTGTCACTGTGATAAAGATTAGTAATATCATATAATATTTAGTACATATAAAACTGTACTAGCAAAGGTAAATAAATTCATATTATACAGGATAAGTTTCTACTATCAGATACAAGAGAACTTGGTAAATTACCTCAAATAAGAGTTAGTAATGCAAAACTAGTTGGTAAATTAATCCTAGAAAATGATTTCTAAGTAAGGCAAATAAAAGCGGTAACTTGGTAGGAAGTTAGCAAGATTAAAAAAAATCCTTAATAAAAATCCTTTATTATTTCTATTTTTGACCAAGGTCAGGGACGTGATCCTCATCCTAGTCTCGTCCCTGTCCATCCCTTTGTGGTTTCCTTCTCTATTCTTCTGGTCTTACCATTTTTTTTTAATTTTGTCTAAACTCGTCAAATGGGTAGCTCGGATTGATCCGATCCAAATAAACTCATTTACCCCATTTTATGACCCAGTTGCAAATCCAATGACTCTTACCCAACCCGATTCTTACACAACTCATTACCCTACTCGATCCATATTCATGAAACACTTCCCTATTTAGTCAAACTTAAAAAACCTCATTGCCAAACTGAGGTGAAAATGTGGAGTGAGTGAGAGTGAGGTCAAGCGAGGGCAAGAAAGAATGAAAAGAGAGTCATAGAGGTGAGTTGAAGTCTAACTAATCGTAAATCCATTTATAGCCGATTCATAACCCATTTAACATTCATATTATGTTTAAACTCATTTATGACCAATTTATTGTATATAAAAAACTCATATAACAATTTAGTCCATTTTACACGGATTACTAAATGAGTTTATGACCTATTTTAACATGTCTAATTTTGCTTGTTGACCAGTGCTACGCAAAATTTTGAATTATTTGAGATGAAAAGGGTCCTCACATCAGTAGCATATTTCTATGCATGTCTTTGCCAAAGATATTAAAAAAAAAAAACAATTAGATTAAATGCGTTCGTGTTCACCCACAATCCGTTTTAGCTTGCACAGACTCCCCAGCAACCGGGAGAGGTGGCTAATGCTTGTGAAACATTGTGCAGCCTGGAGGATCAACATATTCAACCCTCAACGACGGTCGGCGGTTATGCCCTGCATGCCGCAGCTCCGCAGTGATGGACGATCGTGCATTTAGACCTCTAGAACGCGAAATGCGTGAATTTTTTGAATCCTTAGGCATGAAAGTCCACCAGCGAACGATTCCACTGTACTTAGTGAACAAGCAAGAGATGGAGGAATCCGAAGCACCAGATGAAAAGAAGGTGAGATGAAGTTCGGCTTGCAATTACCGCCAAACTTTTTAATCTGGCGCTTGGTTAAAGACTCGTTTACGCCATCGCTCCCCGTAAAATAAAACGTAACAGTCCGCTTTCTAGCATTATCCTACGGCATCATCAACAGAATTCCACAGAATTCTGTGCTGAGAAATTGCAAAGGAAAATTTCATCCCACGCTCCTAATCTTATGTCTCTGCTCCGCACTTGACAGGGGCGTCATCGACTGGACGGGACAAGGGGACTGACAAAGCCTGACGTCCGTCCTATTTGTACCGTAAGTGCTCCTCTGCACTTGAGATTTTTCTCATTTTTCACATCGTTTTGCTTGTGTCAATCCAGCGACAGAGAGGTAACCTTTTCTTTCTGTTCGGCCTCTTTGAATCTTAAGACTGTAGAAGGTAGACGACATACGCTAGTCGCCTACTCAAAAGTTGTGTCCATCAAAGTGTTGTATGGTCTGCCGAGGTACTTCTCTCCCCTCCCCTTTCCTACCAATAACAAATTCAAACTAAGATCTCATTAGAAAAAATGAAAAGATTCATCTTTGATTCGAGACTTCACGAGAAAATTCGATGTTTTTGTGCAGGTTGCTCAACGGGCAAATCCTCGCTCATGAGATGATGCACGCGTGGCACATACTTGAAATGGACGGTTCGTCTCTTGATTATGACGCAATTTCTACCTCTAATTTTGCATCCGATGAAAAAGTGATAATACTGCAATTTACTCCACGATAAGATGTTCTGATCTTTCCTTTGGGACATTAGGGTTTTGAAACTAGAAAAGTTGTCATATGCTACAGGTTATCACGATATGAGTCTTCAGATCAAAGAGGGCCTTTGTCAAGTTCTGGCTCACATGTGGTTGGGTTCTCAAATCCGCTCCATGTCTAAGAGCCAAGCTCCGCCATCTCCACTGCTCGACTTCCAGAAATGGCTCGCCAAGTTTCTCCAGCATAAAATCGAATCGAGAACTGATTACCTTTACGGCACTGGATTTCAACTGGTGAAAAGGGCAACGGACATGCATGGCCTCAAAGGCACGCTCGATCACATACGTATGACCGGGAAGCTTTCCTAGATGATCTATACATACTGTTGAGGAATTTTTCTCAGGATTGATTGGGTATTCTCTATCTCCTTGTCCACGCACAAGCCAAACACATGCAGTGAGTTTCGCTCAGCAATAAGATGAACATCATGACTGGATGAAATGTGTAAACATTGGCCAGCTTCCTTGCGATTCCGCTCTCTTTCTTATTGTGTTGAAATTTATTCGGTTCATCTGAAAGTCGCTTGAGTCATCGTCCTTCGCATGTTGTCCTAAGGAAGGGAGATGCACGTGTGGGTTATCAATAGGTCGCCCGGATGAGCAATAACTATTGAGCTGTATTGCATCATGACGAGGACGTGGCCACCGGTGACTTTTCGGAACATTCACGTAGGCATAACATCAATAAGTGGGTCTGGACCGTGGGTTGACGTCGCATCCGATGAACATGCCCTAACTTTTAATCTAAGAAGACTTATAAGATCCATAATTCCACATCAGAATGCTCGTTCTAAGGGAAATTTCGTGGCTAAAAGGAAACCCTTTTGTAATCTTTTCGAGTTTCAAAATTCATTGCGTAGACGGTTACATCGTACGTTATGTTTTTACCCCTCTGTTTATGTTGAACTTCTTAACTATTTACGGGGTATTTTTAGATTTTCTTATGTTATCTAGAGCTTTCAGAGCACTGGCTTGTTCTTTTCAAAGTATCCGACGGCTTTTGACATCATTTCACGGTGAACAAAGATCAAGAGTTGTAGATATAGATTGTGTTCTAACTAAGTTGTAAATTCATGTAAAATGGTAGTTTAGAAAAATGCTAGATTTCTGAAGAAGAGATGGCGGCGCATCTTTTCTTTTCTTTTTCAACATGAGAGACTCACGGAATAAACGGCTGCGATGCATCCAATCTACTGGGCTCGGGTGCATACGATAAATTCCCCTGTTAGAGGGTGGTCAGTCATTTCAATGTGAACTTGCAAAGTTCCCCCCTCTGCTTCCGCTAGTCTCGGCTCGTAAACCCCCCTGGCCTTTGGAAGCTCCAAACCGTCTTCTCCATGTTTCCTCCTGAAGAGAAATCATTTTGGAATTCCACTTTGTCAATTTCTCATAGCCTTGTCATGGGTCGTCTCTCTTCCTTCCTCTCGTAGAGGGATGATGATTTACGAGTGTTTGTGAAAGTTCACGCAAAATGGTGCCTGCACCGAAGATGTTTGATGTTTTGCCTGACGTCTGATTCCTCTCGTTTTGCCTAAATTACCTTCATGACGTTTGAAGTCGTGCGAAAACATTGAAAGGCTCTTAACTGCGCCCCGTTTCTGCGTTCTCCCTCTTCCTTGTTGTGGGTTTTGTGTTGCTGTGTGTGTCCGAGTCGAGATGTTTATCGGCACAACAGGTGTTTGATGAAGCCAGTCAATTCATCCTTCACTTGTAAAGTTGGCTCTCGGGGTCGTTTTGGTCGGGACCAGTCTCGACTGTCAGGAGCGACTTTGATCCGTTATGCATTTGGCATTTGAATTCGACAAAAGCCTATGTTCCGCAAGCATTTCTTTACTGCTGGAACTGGCAGCCTGTTCGACGCCTTAAACCAGCGGACTCGCTTATTTTCTCGTGACCCTTTCCCTAGCAAGGTCTCACACTACCTTTATAGAGCCAGAGTTATTGATTCCATCCGGCTGGCTCTTCGATCGAATTCCCAGAGTTTGCTTACCACTCTCTTGAATGACCGGCTCTTGGACTCATTTGTAGTCACTCATGCTCTCCGTTCTGCCCCTTCTGCTGATTCTGCACTCTCAGTTATTGACATTCTTAAATCAAATGCGAATTTTAGTCACACGCAAAGTACCATTTACGCCCTGGCCAACATTTTGGCCAGATCCGGTCGAAGAGAGGAACTTGATGCTTTGGTTGATGCCATCAACGCGAGGACCTTTAAAAATGTTCGGGTTAGCCATATGAACCTTATGCAGTGGTATGCAGCGACTGGAGACCTCGACTCAGTTCTTGATACTTGGGATAATTATAGAGGACTGGACAGACATGTGTGCACAGAATCCTATAACATAGTCATGCGCCTATATGCAGAAAAGGGTGAAGATTCCAGGGCTGTGGAGATATTTCTTAGGATGATCGGGGAAGGTGCAAACCCTAATTCTAGAACATACACAAATATTATTGAGCACCTTGTGAATTCTGGGAAGCTGGATGCGGCCTTGGAGGTTTTCAGTGTTTTGCCATTGATGAGAATCAAGCGCACAACGAAACAGTTCTCAATTTTGGCTGAGGGTCTTGTAAGTGTTCAAAGGTTTGATGAGATGAAATTTTTACTCAGCAATATGCAAGCTGAAGGTATGCTGCCTGTTCGAGCTCTGCTTTGCTCACTGCAACATATGAAAGAGGGAGGATATATTCATGAGAATGACGGAATTCTTTCTGAAATGTTACCAGATGAGAGGATAAAAAGTGTCGAGTATTTTGTAGATGATACCGAAGACAATGATGATGAGGCTGAGGCTCAGGAGGAGGACGACATTGCTTGTGATGTCAACGAGGTCAATGGATTCAGATTGAAACCATGGCTAGACCCTAGAGCTTTGGCAAATGCCTTGCAGAGTTGGAGCCCCAATGATGTTTTGGAATTGGAGAATGCAAAGTTTGTTTGGACAACTCGTTTGGTTTGCAAAGTCCTTAGGAATTTCAAGTCTCCAGGGGCAGCTTGGAACTTTTTCTGCTGGGTTGCTTGCCAACCAGGGTTTACTCATGATGTTTACACAGTGCAGAGAATGATGACCCTTTTGGCCCGCCATGGTCATGTCCAATTGGTAAATCAGCTGATGGATAAAATTAGACAGGAAGGACTAAAGCTTCCTTTCAGTACCATTAAATTGGTTATCGACTTCTGTGGCGTTTCGAAAGATCCTGATGCTGCTTTGAAGATTTTTCGTCACGATAGAACTCTCTGTGGTTCTATCTCAAAATTTAAGCTGATGGTTCTATATTCATCATTGTTACGAACATTGACCAAGTGCAGTAGGTGCTCTGATGCTCTCGAGGTGCTTGATGAAATGATTTTAAATGGCATTTGCCCAGATATTCAAACTTTTTCTGGTTTGATGGATCATTTTGCAAAGCAAGGAGACATCAAGAACGTGCAGAAGATCTTTGGAATGGTTAGGCAGAGCGGTATCGAGCCAGACAATTACATGTTTAAGGTTTTGATTCATGGTTATTGCAAGTGTGACAGAGCTGCTCTTGCTTTGAGGGTGTTCGAGGACATGAGAAACTCAAAATTACTTCCTGACTCTTCCACGAAGGAGTTGCTGGTGAAAAGTCTCTGGAAGGAAGGCAGGAGGAGAGAGGCTGCAATGGTGGAAGAAAGTTGTGAGGAGATCAATGATTCTCTTCCTCTTGCTTTACGTGGTCATATATGGACTGTGAGCTCAGCCAACCTCACCCAAGTTTATAACATCTATGCAAGTAGTTTTACATCAAGCTGTGATCCAACAGCAAATGGGGAGGGCTAGTAATCTACTGTATTTGTATTTCTAGGTTGCATTCTTCACAACAATCTGAAAATTGTAATTGTTACTCTGTTAGCCCCTGGACCAAGTTTAGTTCTGTCAAGTCCTAGCTGATGCACTTAAGTCTGTCACATGATGGGGCTGCAGATGCAAGCATAATGTAATCTAATTTTTTCAAATTCATTTTCTGTGCGGATGCAAGCATAATGTAATTTCGTTTCTTTCTAATCATATTTTGTTTTGAGGGAAACACCGATGTTTGTCATCCTGCATATTGCAGTTTGTATCTAGTGCGAAAATCTACATGTACTAGTACTTTCTTTGGGCAAATATATTCCATAGTAAAAGAAATTTTAAGTCTGTTTAGCACTTACTAGATTAGTTTACGTACTGTATCAAAGATTAGTTTACGTACCGTATCATTCTTTCCGTTTTGGTCTTTTTTCATCTACAGTCTTCATGTCAATCTTAGATAGAATGGAGATGTGGTCATCTGTCTATGAATGATTCAATGGTCTATGCTAGAAGATCTTGTTGCATTTCCCAAATTGGCTCACATTATCTGCACAGACCAAGTCTGTATTTGTTTGTAGCTTTCAGGATATCAGAAAACACTGTACTTCAATCAGCTGGTCCTCTTCCCCTGCATGCTGCGAATGTTTATGGGGATTTGTTCTGAAGGTTTGTTGGTGCATATGGGAGAGCTATTTTCTTCTTGGCCCCTTCACTATGGCTCTTTCTGCTCAATCCCATTTGCTTGAGTGATAGTAGAAAAAACGGTAATGAGACAGCTGTTCTGCTGTTATCATACACAATCAACTTTCAGGCAGGAGCTTTTGGACTTAAGTTCATTCCTTGTTTATTGGTTCATTTTATTTGTAATTATTGTTGTGTGTGACCATATGAACACAGTTTTCTGTTTTGACAGATAAAATGTCACATGGATGCAAGTAAGCTCATTCAACGGACCCTCTGTTCAACTGCCTGGCAGCATCATGCCATCCTTCCAGCGCTTGAGGTTAGTCCATGGAAACCATGTGCCCTAATCAAATTGGTAGGTTGCCAACAAGAGGTCAATGTATGGCACCGTATGATGAGACAAAGTAGAGAATTTATATTGAGCCATTTACGGTCTACAGTGAGGAACCTCACATTGATTTGCTGAATTAATCTGTTAATCCAGCTGAAAAGGCAGCTAATACTTCGTCTCTCAGGATTAAGAAATTGATGCAGGTTCAATTTCAAGATGACAAAAGTTGGGGAAATATAATTCTTCGCAAGTCTCATAGCTAAATTTGGAAACCGAAGTTTAGGCAACTACGTTCTTCTATTCTGTGCAGTCATTTCATCAATTCTTACGCAAATGGTAGTAAATCCAACTTCGCGAGCAATCCTCCCATGTATGGTATGCCTCTTAGTTACTGGTCCAAGATCATATTCTGTTAGTTTCTTTGTGGTTTTTAAAAAAAAAAATTTAAGTAAGATTTTGTGGCTTCAAGAGTTTTATTCTATTGTTTGGCTGACTTTGTATGTGTGATGAATATGCAGGATGCTCTCTTTTGCCGACCAAACTGGGGTTTCCTCGTCTTATATAATCTGATGCTCATCACATATTCTATTTCGAAAGCAGCTACCAGCCAAAAAACAAATACAAGTTCAATTGCCGCCTATTACTTTCTATTATACACATATTGCCGCCTATTATTTTCTATTCACTCCCCTATATGCACAAAATCTGTCCCAAGTGAAAAAATTCTATTCGCTAAAGCTTATTTTATCATTGGATCCAAATGAGAATTGTTCAATTCAAAGCCAAAACAAGAACCTGCTTCCAGGCTTTATTAGGACAAGAGTTCCCTAATTCTATGCGAAAGATTCACACTAGAATGGGTTTTTGGCTTTTTCCAACCTCGGAGCTTCGCCCTCATAAAACTCAGGTCTGAGAGGCTCAAACCATCCAAGCTGATAGCCAAATGGCCATCTTTCGTTCTTCCTCAAAACCTTTACTTCTTCTGCATTTCTTCATCCCTATAATCTCCGTCGCAACTCAACCACTTCCTAGCCCGAGCGCCAACTTCTCGTGCTCCGCCAACTCGCCGACCTCTTGCCCAGCATATGTCGCCTACATCGCACAAGGGCCCGATTTCGTCGACCTCAGAAGCATCTCCGACCTGTTTGGTGTCAGCCGTTTATCCATCTTGCAGGCGAGCAGCCTGGCTTCTGAAGATGACCCTTTGCACCCCAGCCAGCTTTTGCTCATACCGATCATGTGCGGCTGCAGTGGGGGCATGCAGTTTCCTCGCCAACATAACCTATCAGATCAAGAAAGGTGACATTTACTTCCTGGTCTCGACGAAAGCATTTGAGAACCTCACGAACTGGCAAGTCGAAGAGGAAATGAACCCGGGGATCAATCCAAATCTCCTGGAGATTGGAACCCAAGTCACTATTCCTCTCTACTGTAAGTGCCCGGCGAAAGCAGATTCCGAGGCAGGCTTCAACTTTCTTGCTACTTATGTATGGCAGCGCGGAGATGCACTTTCATCAGTGGCCAAAAAGTTCAACGCGACACCTAGTGATATTGTTAAGGAGAACAACAGAGCGAATCTTACTGCGTCTGTTGGTCATCCTGTCCTCATACCACTATCACAATTGCCCCCTCTTTCTCAAACACTGAATGCTCCTCCGAAGAGAAAAGAATCCAAGCATGAGTGGATTATTGTAGCTTTAAGCACTGTAGCAGTGGCTATTTTGGTGGCCGGATTAGCATTTTCGCTTGTCTATGTGTGCTGTTTGTGTGGGAAAGCGAACCTGAAGATTCTGAATCGTAATGCTTCCTATTGAGAGGTCAGAAATCTCATAAAAACTGAGGAGTTCCCTAAAGAAGGGAAATCTGAGTCATCCAAGACGAAGGTCATCCAAGACAAATTACTTCCCAGCGTTTCGGACTACTTGAGCACTCCAACCATGTATGGGGCTAAAGAGATCATGGAGACAACGATGAATCTTGATGGGAGTTCTAGGATCGGGGGCTCAGTGTTCCGCGGCATGATCGACGGGAAAGTTTTTGCCGTGAAAACAGAAACTAAGGGCAAAAACATGGAGGAGCTAAAGATTCTACAGAGAGTTAACCATGCGAATCTGATAAAGTTGCTGGGTGTTTCGTCACATGCAGGCGGCAACTTCTTTATGGTATATGAGTATGCCGAAAACGGTTCACTCGATAAGTGGCTATACCAGAGGCCTTCGTCCTCTTCAGAGTCTATCAACCTCCTCACTTGGATTCAGAGGTTTGGCATTGCTTTCGATGTCGCCAGGGGCCTCCAATACCTGCATGAGCATACTCGACCGAGCATCGTCCACGGAGATATCAGAGCGACCAACATCCTTCTGGACTCCAATTTCAAGGCCAAGATATCAAACTTCTGCAAGGCCGTACCAGCTACAAGTGCTGCGATGTTGAAGGTCGATATTTATGCTTTCGGGTTGCATTTGCTTGAGTTACTTTCAGGGAAGCGGGCCATGGGCGTGAAAGAAGTAATGGAGATCTTGGAAGCGGAAGAGAATAGAGAGGAGAGGTTGATGGAATGGATGGATCCAGATTTGGGGAGCTTTTATCCGATTCATGAAGCGCTGAGCCTAGCAATCTTGGCCCGGGCATGCACAGCAGAGGAATCTTCTGTGAGACCAAGCATGGCATCTCTGCGTGCTCGCCCAGTCATCTTCGGTGGCGTTGAAAAGGTCTTGGACTACAACAATAGAAGCAGATGAGAGCGTTCAACTTATCATTCCGGCCACTGCTCGCTGAATATTTGAGACGCAAGGTTCACGTAAATGTCTTCTCTTTTCCATACTGTAATAAAAGCCGAGACGCGCTACTTTCTGAAAATTTCACGACTCATTGGACGCGAAGGGTGATTGTCCTCCTCCTGAATACCATTGTAATGTCCTCTCACTTGTAGATTCATCAATGCAAGTATAGTTGAAACTATAATTATATTCATTTCCATTTATAAACGACTCCCTGGAAACACTGAACAGTGAGCCAAAACTAGCGACAAACTAGCAAAGTGGACCAGAAATTTCTTACGAATCTATTCTACATAAGTGCAACATTGGGACAGCTATTCCTGTCGCAACAAGACAAAGGTATTGCAATGAATCATCTCGTTTGCTGTTTCGCTAGATATACATGAAATATGTAGTCTCTCTGTATCAGTGAGTTTCTGTTCAAACAGTTGTACAGCTCGAAGAAATGCAGAAACTTGGCTACCTAGGGAGGGTGTTCTGGTGTTCTTCCCAGGCCAATGATGCCGTGAAGACCTTCGACAGAGCCTGCACGATCTCATCCATGGTAGGGCGATCCACCGGATTTTTCTTCAGGCAACTCTCAATTATCCTGACAACGTAAATGGCAAGGTCCAATGGGTACATCTCTCTCATTGTAGGATCGATTAACTGAATCAGTTCCTCGTGCCCGCCATCCTCAGCAAGCGCCAAACTCGCAACATCATGTGCTTGCATGTTTTGTCCTCCACACAAAGAAATGGCCTCTTTACCGTCACCATTTCCAAGAAGAGAACGCCGAACGCATAGATGTCTAATTTCACGGAGATCAAACCATTCTCCAAGTACTCAGGAGCCATATAGCCTTTCGTCCCGACTATGTGCCTTGTCAAGGCGAATTCCCCGTCCTCCCCTTCAGTCGATCTTGCGAGACCGAGACTCGCTATCTTGGCCCTGAAGTCACTATCGAGAAGAATGTTGCTGCTCTTGATGTTCTTGTGGACGTGAGGCGGAGTCGTGAAGAGATGGAGGTAGTTGAGCCCGGTGGCCACATCCAAAGCGATTTGCATTCTCTGCATCCAGTTAAGAATCTTCCTTCGCTGTTATTCTGGTAAATCCACTCGCTCAAGGGTCCGTTCACTGCGTATTCATATACAAAGAACCATTGCCCCTCGTCGAAGCATATCCCGAGAGGCGTATAAGATTGGAGTGGCTGATCTTGCTCAGTATTTCCACTTCCCTCGACACATCCCCGTTCATTCTCTTGATCGCCGCATGATCTCCGTTGATTTTCCATGGTAGACCGATCCCTTGATCAGACAGCTAGAACTGAAGTTGTTGGTTGCGGCGTGCAGCTCTTTATAAGTATACACCTTCATGGACTGCGCGATGCTAGATACGCTATGGAGGAAATCCAGAGAGTCTTCATCGAACCTCTCATTGCTTGGCTTTGGAATGCCTCCAAGCTATCCGAGACAACAGTCGAGTCGATTCTCTCTCTCTTTGTCTTTCCCTGAAGAACATAAAGAAAACGACTGTGCCTAACACTGCAATCACAGCAATTCCACCAAGAACACCGATAGTGACATAGACCCATGTATTCGAACTTTTGCCTGGGGGAGGTGTAGCGGTGGAAGGCGGCGGCGATGGAGAAGGAGGCGGAGATGTGGTCTGAGAACTCGTGGGTGGATTTTCCATCGGTACGAGAAGTGTGGTGAAAGCATAGATGGTTTCTTGTTCAGAGAGTCCATTAGCTTCTAAAGTAGCGGTGACATTGGCTTCGAATCTCGCACTAATATCGGAAATGACATCGCCAGTTACGGTAGGATAGGTCAAGAGATAATTTATACCCGCATCACTCTGGTTTTTTGTTGGACAAGCACACCTAACAGGGACAGTAATTGTTGCACCAACGACAAGTCGTAGCGCTAACGTTGTTCACATTCTGGAGAGCTTGGCATGTTGAGAGGGCTTGATAAGTGTTTATTGGCAATATACAAGAAAGTATCTCCTGACTGGACAACATACTGGCATTCTCTTGATAGTACTGACCTGAACATGAGGCAGGTGATAGGACTATCACCAGTCCATCGGTATCGAAGCTCGCGGATTCAGAGACGGAGTTTATCGACGACACTTCAGACGGGCTTGAGCAAGGAGAGCCGAGACAGACGAGACCCGTGTCATAAGGGATCGGGACCGAAAAATGAGGTAGACTGGCAGGTCGTGTTGAGGCCATTGCAGGTGTATCCGAGCTTCGAGGAGGAGTTGTCGATGGCGTTGCAGCTGTCGTGGTCAATCCCACATAAGGTTGCTGGGCAAGAACACCAAGACGACAAGACGGGACGTGAGGAAAACCAATGCTGAAACGAGAAGGGAGACAGGAGAGGCATTGTTCTTTGAGCTGGGAATGATCTGAAGGAGGTTGTGACAAGTTCTGTGGGTTAGGTTTGAATATAATTCCAGTCTGTTGTGGGGTTCTGTATTGTTGGACCTGACCATCTGCATACGGTGCTCTACTTTATTCCCACCATTTTTGACAATCAAAAAGAGACGGCAAATTAAAAAAAATCTGGCACATTGTTGACTCTTCTTCTCCCAATCACTGTTGGTGGCCACGAAGATCGTTCGATACGCGCAAAACACGAAATTGGAAGCAAAACTCCTATATGCACCAGAAGCAGGATGAATCAAAAACTTTCAAAAGTGATTTCTTTCTTTCTTATGTCATTGTCAGAATATTGACAGCAAAGTTTGATTGTTTCTCATGTTGGTTCTGTCGTTTAAGTAAACGAAGATGGCTGGCGGTCACTTTGTTTGGCGGCGGCTAGTAGAGGTTCTGGAAAGAGGCGGCAAAGTTGACTTGTAATGTATGTTGTGGCATATCTGTTCACGCCATAACTGGAGATTTCCCCACACGCTATGGACAAGTCAAAGCCTAAATTGAGACGTAAATGCAATGATCAGCATTGTCTTATGATTCGAGAAGAGACGATTCTTTCAGCGTTCTAACGAGGTTCGTAGCCCCTCCTGACTTTAGACAACAGATAGACTCGGATTCAGAGCTCAACAGAGAACACGGATCTTGAGCACGACGTGAAGAGTGAAAATAAGTTTAGCCACCAGGGTGAATTCTCAGCAACAACTTCACCAGGAAATCAAGAGGCTCGAGCAAGCCACGATTTGGATGGGAAAGTGCGAGATCACCATCTCATTCGAAGCACACGGACTACCAAGTACCTTTACACAGGTAATATATTGTAAGAAAAAGAGAAAGCCCACCCCGAGACAATAACCGAAGCAGTGCCCATTGCAATGCCAATTAGAGAGCCCACCCTGCCCCTAATCTCATTTACGACCAGTATAATTCCTAGAATTAGACAAAATATGCCGCCCGCCATGCTGTCACGTAGTTCATTGGCGATCCAGCCAGGAGTTACGACAAATAGGACAAAACGAGACCTGCACTTAAGAGATGAGCAGGCAGAGCTAGTTAGAAGCTATCGATGGAGAAGAAGAGTGACTCTGGACGTTGAAGTCTTCCAATAGGCACAGTTCTTATAGTAGAGAGAACAGTTTTCAACCTGTGAAGGTTCGAGGAAAGAAGAGGTTTGCTGCGACGGCGAGAAAGCAACCCAACAGCCAAACTGTCCCCCTGCGATCATTGTTTGGGTACAAAAGTAACGGAAGCAGAAGGTTGCGAAGAACATCGTCTATAAAAGTGAGTGTGAATTAAATCATTTTACGTGCTGACAAAAAGCTATCACTCACAACCTACCTAAGAATTTTGAAGAGCACAGTGGGAAAACTTGTGAAAGATACAATACGAGAGCAGTAGTTTGCATGGATGATTTCCTCCCGGTTCGATTCATGATCAACAAGAATCTGCGAAAGAAAGAAAGTGAATAAATGCTTCTGCCTAAGAATAGTCTAGCAACTAGCACACCCCATGCACGAAGGAGAACTCGGGTCACAATTAAGAAAAGAGCATGGCAAACTCAAGGCTTGTGCTAATAGGCATTAGTACGAAATGACAGATAGCACAGCTTCTTGTAATGGTCCTATCTTTCTGTTTAAGTAAAAGCTTGGCATAAATTATGATATAGCTCTGGCATCTGAAACTGAAGAGCTTTTCCCTTTTCAATTCAGTGTGGCTTTCAAAAAACTTATCAATTTGCACCTCTTTATAAATCTGAACCACATAAAAGTAGGTCCTTTGGCCAAAATTCGAACTAGAATATAGTCGAATGTGGAAATTAGGCTTTATTTGACAAACACAGGTTCACTTAACGGAGTAAAAATTGGTTCATTAAAGCATGACAACCAATAAGAGATTGAAATAATGTGTAATTTTGCTTTAGACTGCTATGTTCATAATAATTTTGCCTTACTATGTCTCTATACCAAGCTCCTCAGCTCCTTTCTCAGACACAATTCCACCACAAGGCATCACCATGTCAAGTTAAAACATAAGCAAAACATCCTTGCATCATCACTTAGTCGTTACTTCAATTCTTTTGTTCAATAAATGGTTTTGATTAATTCACACTATTCATCCATGCCTGCTCTCCTTTCTGGTCAAACTTATACAGATCCGAACCAGACTGCATTGCAAAACACAGTTGCAGTGTGTTTATTTACATGCATTGCCATGTGACAATTGAACCAGACTGCATCATAAAAGATCCCAAGGGCTATGGATTCAGCAGTTCCTAAACAATCTTCCATCGCTTCTCAAGACATAGTTACTTCACAAGTACAAAAATTTATATCTAACAATGATTTCAGGTTTGAAACTCCAACAACATCTAACTTGGAAGAGATTAAGTTAGCAACAATTCAGTATCGCAGTAGGCATTCCACTGTGCTTCCAATTAACCATATGGCGTAAATACATGGACACTAAGTTTTGTGGGATAAACATGATTCCAAGCAAACATTCACTTATTGTCCAAGGCATGGCCTGGAAGCATGTCAGAATTTTCTCAAATGCAGCTAAATTTTGTGCAGATTTGAGCCGTACTAATCACGCTGTAGGCAGCGATGTGTTATTACCCTGCTACCCACCAACAACTAACAAGAAGTTTACATACGGTCAGATCATCTAGCAATTATACAAAACTCGTGTCGGAGAATCAAAACCTTATTCTTTGCTTTTCGACTCCATTAACAGAAAAGAGATTAAAAAAAAAAAAGATCAGTAATTTCTTTCCTAGTCCTGTCCCAATGAATTCTGACATCCAATTTACTAAGAGTCATGCATCACCTATATATGGGATCCGAATGGGCTTTAGCATATATGTTGTTTACTCTGCTTAATAGCTGAAGCCTTTCATATGGGAAATCCTTCTATCCCGCTCGCATTTACAATCTTTGACATCCGTTCTCCACTCAGATTGCAAGAGCACTGTTGTCGAAAATCTGACATCACCTAAAGACGCGTCTTCTATTGCAAAATTTCCCGCTCCACCTACCACTTGAGATTCCAAGCCAGGACGTCACAATCCAAGCAATCACCACTCTCTTGTTCTGCAGAGCTCGGCTTCCATCTACTTCCATACTCCAGTCTTATTTCAGTTTGAGATTATGCCCCAATCAATCAAAAATTGCATTTCCATCCTCTAGGTTAAATTCAGCTGACACAGACTCCAAACTAGAAATCGATCTACACCGCAATTCATGTTCTTGAGTATTTAGTGCGCAGGAAGTGGCTCAAATTGCAAACCGCGGAAGCCACAAATGGGCTGAAAGAGCCGCAAAATTTGAAACCTATGAACCCCATCATCCCTTTTCGCCGAACCTCCGAGCTCGATTGACGCGCGGGCGCATCGCCAAATCATCAGTACGTCATGATCCGGCGGCCAATGTATCAAGAAAACCAAACAAGTAGCGAAGAGAGAGAAACTCACATGGCAGAGATCGTCCCTCCCCATTGAAAGGTGGCGAGAGTTCCGCTGCTCGATCCAATCTCGCCGTCCATCGGCGTTCGAAGCAGCTGCTGCTGCAGCTGCAACAGCCACTTCGGTCGCTGATGATTCTTGATTCTGATCCTGGCAGAAATCAGTTTAAAAAAAAATCATTCTTTGATCTTACTCTATTCTACGATGGAGAAGAAGAATGCGGCTTGGCGGGTCCCACATCCAGGCCGAGGGCGAGCGAGCTCCAGGAAGTGGCTCTTGGTTGTTGGGTACCTAATCTCTGACACGTCGCGCACTCTTAGCGGCTACGAGATTGTTCCTCGTACCCATTTTATGGGAACTGCACTTATGGCAGAAGAATTTCTCAACTCGGTTAAATGCGATCCGAGTAATTTTGTACAAATATAATCCTTAAGCTGTTAAAAAATATTTAATATATCTGGGCACCCTATTAAATATTGGATCGAATTTACGAATCATATTGAATAAATTAAAAGTTCAAAATCATATTACGTTTTTCTTCTTTTGATTCGGTTGTTCTTAAGCACGAAATTGACTTACTGGATCTATTTTAAAAAATATAAAAAAAATGCTCTTAGGATACTTGTTAAAAATCCCAAATTCCGACATGACTGTATTCGTGATATGCACATCAATTTAAAAAAAATCAAGTATTTTTTGATTTAACATATTCAATAAGTGTCATGGGACACTCGTTAACAAAACATCTTTTTAAGATTTAAGACCCGTGTCCCTAACACCCAAATTTCAGCATCGAAGGGTCAAACCCAAGTCCCAATACCTCGACATGGGACTCAAAGGCCCAGACTAATGTTCTAGGCACCCAGACCCATGTCCCCGATGGTTGGAACTAGGACTCGACGCATAGGACCCGTTCCTCGATTCAACACCCCAAACGCTAGGCCCAAGACCCGGCTCCTAGAATATTAGACACGAGACAAGCCCAAGATAAACGAGGCCTAGTGCCATGTGATTCCTAAACAACAGTTTAGTCAATCCAGACAACATGATAGATACTTATCCAATGAAATTTAATTACATGGAATGAAATTTGATTCGGCATGATTACTCAACGGACTATTTATGAATGGAACCAAACGAGCCTTGATAATTCTAAAGTTGCATTAGATGAATTGTGTACTGAATCAAGGCACGGACGAGCCCAAAAGTGACTAGAAGGTTTGGCCCCTCCAAGGGCACGAGCACTAATAGAAAGCCTAAGTACAAATCGTGAAGGCCCAATCATACTTCCTTCAAATATTTATTGGAATTCGCGCCTGTATTTCTTTTTTTTTCACCCTTTTGTTAACTTCGTCTAAAACTTGGTTGCCCCTTTTACCAGTTTCTTTGTTTAATGAAACTTAAGGGAAGTTTGATTGCGAAAACCTGGTGTTCATTCTTCTCTTTTGACACTTGAGATTCGTTTGTTTCATGGAAAACTCAAGAATTGAAAAAAAATTCAAAAAAAGATGATCGCTTATGCCGTTTATAAAAATGAATGATTGTAAAAATTGGTTTCCTCTTTCACCAAGTTTCTTTGGTTAATGAAACTTGAGGGAATTTTTATTGCGAAAACCTTGTGTTCGTTCTCTCTTTTGACATTTGGGGTGCGTTTTGTTTTACGGAAAACTTAAAATTTGGAAAAGATTTTTCAAAAAATGATCGATTATATCTCATAAAAAAAATTACTCAGCCGAAACTATTTCATTGTCGATAACAATTTATACCTAACTATTTTGATGGGTGATAAAAATATCTTACATTCATTTATTTTGTAAGCAATACAAGTGATATTTTTCAGATTTTTTTTTCAATTCTTGAAATTTTCATGAAACAAACGCACCATTGTATTTGAATTGTCATAGAACGCGGCCCCTCATCTCTACGAGGACTTGATGCTAAATTGGACTAAACTTGTGAGGGATAATCATCCTGAGTTGCAAAAGATGAACTCGCGAACTCAGTAGTTCTCTGTTCTCATTTCTCATTGAGTTACTGAACTTGTGAAATAGATTGACTTCTCTGTGAAGCTTTGGGATGGTGATAAAAACAAGGGATTTTCTTGTTAATATTTGGATTTTGACTTCGTCTGATTGGGTTATATAATACTGCGATGCAAAATGCTTATATAGAGTAACTAATGTGCAAAATCTTGTGTCCGTGTATCATTTTTATCTCACAATACCACAACAAATGGGCAAGACCCAACAGTAAATTTCTATATGGCCGGCGAATGTTTTTGTATTAGTTCTAGTTATTCTTCTTGTTGCGTCAGCAACAATGATTATTTGTGCTTCTATTGTAATCTCTGTAGTGGGGCCTTGAAACCGATTTATCACTTGTCGGGTTTGGGACCTTAACCCTTAGCAACAATCATCTGTTTTTTGGTCGCTCCTAGAAAATTAAATCCTTTAAAGTTCATTTTTGGGATGGGACATTGTTAAAAAAAGGTATCAAAACTATTGTGCATTTTTATTAAGTTCAGTCTTAAACATCTTCAATTTCAGTCAATTGAAAGTTATAAGCATTTTTACAATTTGCTAATTGAGTCAATTCGGTCAATTCTATGTAGCCAAAATCGTGAACAACAGCTATTCTACGTGGCACGGTCAATGCTTGACGTTAACTTTCTTAATAATATTTTACAAGTATCTTTCAATTTATTTCTATATTTCCTTGAATTTGTTATTAATTATCTTTCCTTTTTTTTCGTTTTTCCTAGCTTTGTTTTTGGCCAGCGGGGATTATTGACTACCCGCGCCGATTGTTGGGGTACGAAGGCCTTGTGCGGGCCATCAGGCTCGCTAGTTCACGGGAAGGGCCTTTGCAGCTTGGACCTCATGTGAAGTCGGCCTTGCCCAATTTGGCGAAGGTCTGTGCTCCTTGCCGCACGTCCGCGAGGGCATCCTTTCCCTTGCGTGCGACCGCGAGTATCACCGGTGACCCCTCACAGCCCAGAACAAAGGCAAGAAAAAAAATTACAAGAAATCATCCATGTCACGTCAGCAGTGCTGCGTAGATAACTGGTATCCACTTCAACGATTTTGGCTAAAATTAGCCAAATACACCAATTGGGAACTTTGAAATATTTTATGCTCCGATGGTAAACATCGAAGATTTACGATGAATTAACAAGTGTAATGTGTTAGAAATATTTGGACAATTTTCGCCAAATTTGGAAGCTTATAGGAAGTACGGTCACCCAAACCGAGCCCCACCATAGGGTCCCGCCCAAGGAACACCGGAAAACAACGCCTCTCCCCCCCAACTCAACGAACACACCAGAAAATAAACCTTGCCCCACAATTCCCCACCCCCCTCAAAGCCCCCTCACTCCGTCCAATCAACGTCACCAAAAGTCCCCCTGAAAACCATCACTTTGGAAACACCCAAAGAGTAAACACAACCCAACACAACAAACCAACCCTGTCCGTCCCTTACACGACTCCCGACCGCCCGAACAAGCGTCGCAGCAAGCAGACCCCCAAGATACCCCCAAAGTTCGCACTATCCCCAGAGATCCGCCCCCGGTCCTAGTCCTCCAGGTCCCCTGATCGTACTCACCCCCACCGGGTCGATCCTCATAACACAGAAACAATTCACCACCAAGAATCCAACCCCCAGTAGAACACCAACATCCCAAGACCAGACCCCGCAACGGGATCCCCGGCTGTGCGAAAACTACTCCACCCACCCCCCATCCCCCACCCATTGTTTTCCCAAAGATTGGCACCAGAATAGTCCTATTGTGTGGCATGGACAATCGATGTTTACAACGCAAGACACAATCCATTTGCACGACACCAAGACGATATGAGATAAACACGAGTAAAAAGAACTAGCGCCAGAACTCAATTCAATTCACTACAAGTACTTCCCACAAGAATTGTAGTATATGACTCTGACATATTATTAGTTATTTCTGACCACTCACGATTTTTAATCAATGTAGCTTATGCAAAATACGGTGGTGATGATGTGTGGGTTTACGATTAAAATTGTACCGTCTCTGATAATCTGTCAGAGAACCATTTCCACTTCTTTTTTTTTTTTTATTGTTGTAGCTTACACCAAAAATCCTATTATCTAGAACTCTAGTGACGAGAGTTATCCGACTGCTCCCAAAGCACAAATATTCATGCCCACACAAATCAATCTGTGGGGCGCGGAGTATAATAAACTTTTCTCATTGTCATTAGGTGCTCTACATTGCCCAACCCTAGAAGAAAAACTAATCAGCATATTTAATACACATCAAATCGAGATTATCCTTCTCTAATCTAATTAAATTTGACGGGCATGGACAATGATTAATGAAAAATGAATTTTCC
Source organism: Psidium friedrichsthalianum (assembly GCA_019149425.1). Classification (NCBI taxonomy): domain Eukaryota; kingdom Viridiplantae; phylum Streptophyta; class Magnoliopsida; order Myrtales; family Myrtaceae; genus Psidium; species Psidium friedrichsthalianum. The sequence goes on along the minus strand of JAGVVM010001325.1, from coordinate 883 downwards.
CATTCATTATGATGTCGTCAATAAAAGTCAACTACTTGACAACTTGGAGGTAATATTCCATTGGCAACTAGTTAAGCACAATTTTCCCATTATGCCTTTCCCTCAGTAGTTTCTCCATTAATCTTTTTTTATTCTATCATATCATATTCTATTTTACAAGCACGGTGTGCTCTATGTGCCGTGTGCAGGTCCTCGAAACTCTGCTCCTTCACTCACGTGTCCTCGACCTCCCACCCCCCCTCCCCCCAAACCCCCGGAAAAGGTGGGAAATCGAACTACCCTAACTCCACTTCCCCCGCAGTGGTTTACATTTATACCGAGATGCAGTGGTTGTTTTCATATATCGGTATCTTATTATGCTTGCGCATTATATTGCGACCCAATCTCTCTCAACATACATGTGCAAGAAGAGAAAAAGTGGGTCAGGCAGGGGTTCGCGGGTGGCGGGTACGCCTTGAGTGTGCGCACAGTCCGGGGGAGAGATGCGCGCTGTGTTTGCTTACGGAGGATCTAGTCCGCTTAAAGATAGTGTATTTTGTTCTGTTGAGTCTCGATGTGTGACAATGTATCCCCCGTAGTGTCCAGGTGAGGGGGTGTAGATGGGGTTGGGAGGGGTGGAGGGGGGGGGGTGACACAAGAGTGGAGGGAGGCTATGAGATGGGAGAGAGGGGAGGGGGGAGGGGTGGAGGGAGGAGAAGCGGGAGGGAGGGAGAGGAGAGGGGGAGAGGGGAGAAGGAGAGAGGGGAAGAAGGAGGGAGAAAGGCAGGGCGAAGGAAAGAGGGGAGGGGGGAGGGGAGGGGAGGGAGAAGAAAGGGGAGAGAAAGGAGAGGAAAAGGAGAGGGAAAAGGGAAAGGGAAAAAGAACAGGAGAAGAAAAGAGAGAA
>JAGVVM010001324.1:0-11570 GCA_019149425.1 Psidium friedrichsthalianum | reverse complement strand
TTGTACGCCTCTGATCAATATTCCACTCAGGATTAGCTACCCTGGGACAACTACGAGGGGAAAGGCTATCTGGGAAATTTTCCCGACTGCCGCCCGTTGGTCTGAAATTCGACAAGTCGGTAATTAATGAAATCGAGCCACAAATGAAATCCGACACTGGGACAATCGCCCAATTAGTAAAGATACCACATAGAGAAATGATTTCAGTTTCAGAACGTTGCCCGAAGGCAGACAGCCGTGCATTTCGAGAAGCAAGACGTGAATGGAATTACCGAAATGCCCCCGGTAAATGCTCAATTCCTTAAGAATTGAACCAATATGATTATTTGAGAGTAAAACGATAGAACGAAACCAAACCTAGTCGAAATTTCGTTCGCGGCTCGGGAACCCTGAGGGTGTAAAAATTAAATTATAATTATTTATAATTTTATAACCATTTAGCACGCAAATCGAGGCAAGTCAAATCAAATGTCCATGCAAATCAAGTGTCACATCAATCATATCAATCACTCATCAAATCCAGGCACATTTTCCAAGGAAATCAATGCATGTTACACATCTATCTTATCCAAGTACACCTAACCCCCTTAACCTGTTTGATATTTTATTTCTCAACTACTATAATCTCCCTTCTCTCTCCTCCCTCCTACCCTTCGTACCGGGGCCCATTGTCTCCCCCTCTCCCTCTCGTGATCTCTCTCTCCTCTCTCTCGCTCTCTCTTCTCGGGTCCTCGTGTCTTGCCGTCCCGAACTAGCCGCCCCTATTCCGCCGCCGTCAGGCCACGAGGCAGGCCGCCTGCCGACCACCCTCCTCTCTTGGTGATGTCTCAGCTACTCCCCCTATCAAATTCCGTGGCATTAACTCCATTGTATGATGTCCCGAACCAGCTCTAGTTCTTTCGTTTGTTCCATTCGTCGTTGAACATTCATTTGAGCATGCGGGCACCACGGCTCTTCCACCGACTCCAATGCTCCCTACACCTAAAATGACTTCATTTTAGGACGCCTTGAAGCCGTGGAAGCCGCCGGGAACAGAGCCGCCCAAGCCGCCACGTATTCCTCTCTTGACTCATGGGCTTTCTTTCTCGGCCACCGTGAGCCTCCCCGTTGCGTCGCCTAATTTCGGTCCGCTCCAAGGTAAGCCACACTTCTAATCTTGTCTAGAATAGATTTATACATGTGTGGTTTTTGACTGAGTTTCTCGAGGCGGTGTTGTCATTAGTATGGCTAATGAGTGATTATGGAGTGGTTTACATTGAGGCTAAATTGGGCAATTTGCATTATGGGCCGAGAATGAACTGGGCATTTGAGTTGGGCCTTGAAATGGTTTAATGTTGGGCTGGGAATTAAGGTTGGGTGCGTTGATAATGGCCAGAATGTGGATGTGCTTAGGACCATTTTTAGGCTAAATACCAAGTATGGACTATAGGCTTAAGTTTATCCTTGAATGGGCCACCATAAGGGACTGAAATTAGTTTAATGGGGCCCCAAATTTATGGACTCGATATAAAACGTAGCGCCCATATGTGCATGGGCTTGGGGACAAAATTGGGTCTAAAATGCGTGAATTGCGGCTTAATGGGCTTAGGTGATATATCTGGCCTTGGGCCATGGAACCGAAAATTGATAAAATACTGGGCCTTAAAATGTTTAAATTACCTATAATTAAATTATGGCTTTAGAAGTAAATGGGCTTAGACCCAATTGGCGAACCCAACTAAATGGGCTTAAATTAAGAAGGTAACCCATTGGGCCCTTAGTCTGCTTAATCTATTTAATAAAACCAAAAGTATTCTAAGACCTATTATGATTCCGTTGATGGTCGGGACCTGACAATAAGACTGGCTTGGACTGGGTCATTGGGCCCGTAGGACCTGGGTCCTGAAATAAAGGGTTTCCAAGAATGGCGTAGTTTTTTATCATAGTTTTTCCTTGAGACTTCTTAAGGGAATCGTGACTTCTTGAATAAGAAAGTGAGGGTACCTGATTGAGTTTTCATAGATTAGCGAAAACCTGCTTGTCGGGTACTGGGTTCACATGTAGCTTCATCTGACGAATGCAATGTTGATCGAATTACTCTTTGAATTGCTATGCCTTCCTTGCATGTGAAAGCCTATGAATGCTGCTCTGTGAAAAAAATGCATTGCGTTGAGATTGTCTGAGTACAATACGTTGTGAGCATGGCATGGGTTCACTGTGGAGGGGTGGCAGTTTGGATATGGGCCTGTGCGGATATTACGCGGGGAATTGGAGAGATAGAGCAGTTGGATGGCCCTGATGCGTGTTTTCGCGGAAGTGGAGCGAAGCGTGCAACCTGAGGCGTCCCACACGCGGGTTGAGTCAACCTACACCCTGATAGCGTATGAGACGTGGGCGGGATCCAATGGGATCGATTGAGGCGAGCTGAATCATGCTCTGGTTGTTGCATACTGGGTTGATATTGTCTGTTGATTGTCCGTCTAGACACTTATTCCAGACTACATTGCATGTTGCGTACTTACTACTGCGTAGTCTGGCTATCCGCGCTCACTGTGACTTGTTCCCACAACGAGTGAGAGTTACCCTAATTGATGGCCAGAAAACCGCCTAGTCTAGCTGGTTAGGACGCAACCTAGTATACTCTAACCCTACGCTAAGGATTAGTGAGTGAGCGTTGCTGAGTCCTCTACTCACTAGCGGTGGTTTGCCATGTTTTACAGATCCGGCGGACGCCAGTGATGCCGGCCCCCTACACTTTTTGGATTGCCTGCCCGTGCAGATAGAGACCGAGATCACCCAGCACGTGGATGAGGAGCGCTATCCCTCTGGGAGACGAGACTGACCACCCCACTGGGTGGATCCGGGTAACCCACATCTTTGTCCCCTATAATTTGAGGCCTGATGAGAGAGTGTATGTTGGCTTTGAGGAACCCCTCGCGACGTCCCGTACAATGGAGGATGACCTGGACTCCTTCGCCCCGCTGCTTATGGAGGCGAGGTGGTGGACCCCGACCCGATGGTGGCGAGCTGCCGTCCCCAGTGTCGCATGGGATCGACGGCCACGAGGAGGGCGAGGATATGGATGCAGATCCAGAGGAGGAGACGACCCCTGGGCAGACTACGACCCCGAGGAGGAGCCGCAGGATGACCGCACTTGGTGTCGAGTCTAGGTTGTTATAGCGTAGGATTTTGGACCGTAGTGTATGCTTCAGTTTGGGGTCTGTACCTAACGCTTGTATATTTATATGAAATGATGTTTTGTATGTGTGTTCTTTATCGTATGTACTACCCCATTATCATATGCATGCATGTATGGATAGAGGCTTACACTTCCGCAGCTTAGGTTTTGACCGCCGTGCGTTCGTCTGGCCGCGATGGGCCTTCTGGCCGTCGCTGCTCGTATGGCTAGGCACACGCAGATGTGATTCGTCCGTATGAGCCGAGGGATGTCACGGCCCGCGGGGGTTCTAGCGGGCGTAACAGCCATGATTAGGGGTTAAGTTTCCTATATGAAGAGTGGAAAGACGACGAAGGCCACAGAGCCGAAATGGCCGAGTGAGCTCACGGCCAAGGGAGGATGATCGGCGCTTAGGCGGCTGTTCGGCGGTCCCCTCGTGAGCCTTCCAAGACCAAGGTGAGTGAGGGAGATGGGTGGCCGACGGTGGCTGGACGATGGTGACGACGGGCGGAGCTCGAGCGGCGGCAAAATCTGGCCGAGAAGCAGAGAGAGGAATGAGGTCCGATCGGGCCTATGGTGGACTCCAAGTGCCATGAAAATGGGATGGGGAAGGGTCAGAAAGCTTACCACGCGAAGGAGGTGAGTGGTGGCGGCGGCCGAACGTGGAGCGACGGCGACGGTGGGGGGGACGTCACGGCTTTGGACAACCTAGAGAGAGAGAGAGAGGAGTCATGGTTTGTGGTCGGCCTCGAGGTGGCCTACTAGGGCCAGAAATAGCAAGGGAAGGGGCATGAAGACTCACCTAGACGACGCCGTTGAAGGATGATGGCGAACGGCTACGACGGGAGGCGGTGACGTCGGTTTCGGCGGACAACGCGCGGTCTGGATGAGGACAAGAGGAAGAAGAAGAAGAAGAATTCGGGAGAGTGAGGGGATGGCCGGCCGAAAAGGGGGGTAAAGGAGAGTAGAGAGATTATAATGGTTTTATTAAAATTAAAAATAAAATGATTTGGTGGGGTTAGTTGTACTTGATGGGGGACTAAATGTGACTTGATTGATGGATTTGCCTTGGAACTTGTGCCATGATTGACTGATTTGATTGATGGGATTGATGGGACATTGATTGATTGACACTTGATTGATGTGACATCTGATTTGACTTGCCTCGATTTGCGTGCCAAATGCACCAATCAGGTCCCGAGCGCGAACGAAATTCAGACTGGGTTTGGCTTTGTTCTATCGTATTCGCTCTCAAATAATCTTATTTGATCTAAATCTAAGGACTAAGCATTTACCGAGGGCGTTTCGGTAATTTTCCTTCACGTCTTGCTTCTCGACGTGCACCGACTGTCTGCCTTTCGGGCGACGTTTCTGAAACTAAATCCATTTCTCTATCGTGGCTATCTTACTAATTCGATTGTCCAGTGTCGGATTCATTCTGTGGTCAATTTCATTAAATACCAACTCTATCTAAGTCTTAGACCATAGGCGGCTGTTTGGGAAATTTTCCCAGGTCTTTCCCCTTCGGTTAGTCGTCCCAGGGTAGCTAATCTGAGTGAGCGTCGATCAGAGTGTACTAATGAAGTGTTTCCATTCATTTAGAAATTTCGATAAATGGGTCGAAATTTTCAGATTGTCACAGCCGCATTTATGGACATGATGAATCAGGTGTTTAAGGAATTTTTGGATCAGTTCGTGATAGTCTTCATCGACGATATCCTAATGTATTTGAAAGAGCTCAGAGGACCACGAGCGATACTTGGAAACTGTACTACGAACCCTGAGAGAACACTCGCTGTACGCCAAGTTTTAGTAAATGCGAGTTCTGGCTAAGTAGAGTGGTATTTCTTCGACACATAGTGTCTGGTGAAGGAATATTTGTATATCCCGCAAAGATTGAGGCCATGGAGAAGTGGCCAAGGCCTACGACTGTGATTGAGGTGCGAAGTTTCCTCGGACTGGCCGGATATTATAGATGCTTCGTGGAAAGGTTCTCCGCGATAGCCGCTTCATTGACTCGTTTGTTGAAAAAAGAGTCAAAATTTGAATGAACCACGAAGTGTGAGGAGAGTTTTCAGGAGCTGAAGAACAGATTGACTACCGCACCAGTATTGACAATCCCATCAAGACCTGGAGGATTCGAGATTTATAATGACACATAACTAAGGGGATTGGGATGTGTCTTGATGCAACATGGACGAGTGGTAGCATATGCGTATCGATGGTTGAGGCCGCACGAGCTAAATTACCTGACGCACGATTTAGAGCTGGCTGTGATAATGTTCGCATTGAAGATATGGAGACATTACTTGGTGGGTGAAAGGTTTCCAATCCATACGGATTACCAAAGTCTAAAGTATTTATTCTCGCAAAAGGAGTTGAATATGAGGCAGCGTCGCTAGATGGAATTATTGAAGGATTACGATTGCGATATTTTACACCATCCTGGAAAGGCGAACAAAGTAGCGGATGCCCTAAGTCGAAAATCGAGCATCGCCCACTTGATGGTTAGGAATGGATGCTGTTAGAGCGGATCAGAGATTCAGAATTCAAGATAGAGGTAGGAAACCTCTCGAGCCTGATGTCTACGCTAAGAGTCGAATCAGAAATTCAGTTGAGGATTAAGGAACTACAGCCTACGGACCCCAATATTTAGAAAATAGTTGCTACTGAAGCAGACAAGAGGAATCCTGAGTTCCAAGTGACTGATGAAAGAGTATTGAAGTTCAAAGGGCGTCTGTGTGTTCCAAACGATAGGGAGTTGAAAGAAAGGATTTTGTCCAAGGCTCATCGTAGTAACTACAGTATTCACCCTAGAAGCACGAAGATGTACTAGAATCTACGTCAGTACTACTAGTGGAATGGAATGAAGGTGGATGTAGCTAAACATGTGGCCAAGTGCTTGTCGTGCCAGCAAGTGAAGGCGTAACATTGTAAGCCTAGAGGATTGCTGCAACCACTGGAGATTCCAGAGTGGAAGTGGGAGCATGTCACTATGGACTTTGTGACAGGGTTGCCGAGGAGTCAGAGAGGAAGTGACTCAATTTGAGTTATAGTCGATAGGCTGACTAAATTCGCTCACTTCATTGCAATGCGAAAGGACTTCGCCTTGGAAAAGCTGGCTGACTTGTATGTGAGACAGAACGTTCGACTGCACGGAGTGATGGTAACTATTACATCTGATGGTGACCCTCGCTTTACCACGACATTCTGGAGGAGTCTGTAGGGTGCCTTGGGAACAGAATTGAGGTTTAGTACTGCAAATCACTTGCAGACTGATGGACAGTCGGAAAGGACCATACAAACATTGGAAGATATGCTGAGAGCTTGCATAATAGACTTCAAAGGTGGATGGAAAGAGCAATTGCACTTGGTAGAGTTCGCTTACAACAATAGCTACTAGCAGAGCATTAGGATGGCACCATTTGAGGCATTATATGGAAGAGCCTACAGGACACTTGTCTGCTGGGACAAAGTTAGCGAGAGGAGCATAACAGGTCCGGAGTTGGTCCAGCAATCTGTAAAAGCAGTTAAAGTGATCAGGGATAGACTGAGAACGGCACAAAGCAAGCAAAAGAGCTACGCAGATAGGCGACGTAAGCCGTTGGAATTCCAAGTTGGAGACCATGTGTTTTTGAAGGTGTCCCCAATGAGAGGACTATCTCGATTTGGCAAGAAAGGGAAGTTGAGCCCAAGATTTGTGGGACCATTCGAGATATTGGAGAAGGTCGGAACACTAGCTTATCGCCTAGCCTTGCCGCCAAACCTATCTTAGATTCATAACGTATTCCATGTATCGATGCTGAGAAAATACGAGCCCGACTCGAGCCATATACTTAATCATGAAGCCATTGAAGTGGATGATCGAGTCTCGTATGTGGAAAGACTAGTAAGAGTCGAGGATCGAAAGGAGCAAGTCTTGAGAAACAAGACGATATCGCTAGTCAAGGTAATCTGGAAACATCATGGGACCGAAGGAGCTACATGGGAAAGTGAAGACGAGATGAAGAAGAAGTATTCTCATCTATTTGATTAGCCAATTGTAATTTTTGGGTTGGATGGATATGTAATATGCAAATTTCGAGGACGAAATTTATAAGGAGGGAAGAATTGTAACAGTCTGAAAATTTGATCAATTATCGGGATTTCAATAAAGAATGGATGTATTTTATTGATGCGCTCTAATCGATTCTCATTCAGAATTAGCTACTTTGAGATGACTAACCGAGGGAGTAAGGCTACCTGGGGATACTAAATACGTGGACGCGCGTAATTCCTAAACAGCCGCCCGATGGTCCGAGAATTCGATGGAGTCGTTATTAAATGAATTGGCCCACAAAATGAATTCTGATCTTGGACAATTAAATTTTTATGGAGGTTACAATGGAGGATTGGATTTAGTTGCAGTCAGATCGCCAGTTACCCGAACAGCTGGAGAACGTCGCACAACGAGACGTAATTAGAATTCTACCGAACTTCCCCCGATCTATGCTCAGTCCTTAAAATTAGAATTATTAGAATTATTTTAGAGTGAACGCGTCAGCATAGTAGAATTTCAGTCCGAGGTTCGTTCGCACTCGTGACCCGATCGGTGCATTTGGCACGCATCCCGAGGCAATGTCCCATCAGTTGTCCGATCAATCAATCTTGTCAAATTAATCAATCAATGTCAAATCACACAATTTCCAAGACAATCAATCATGTAACAGTCTGAAAATTTGACCCATTATCGGGATTTCAATAAAGAATGGATATATTTCATTGATACACTCTAATCGATTCTCACTTAGAATTAGCTACTCTGAGATGACTAACCGAAGGGGAATGGCTACCTAGGGTACTAAAATACGTAGACGCGCGTAATTGTCCTAAGCAGCCGCCCGTTGGTCTGAGATTTCGATAGAGTCGTAATTAATTTCATGATGGTTACAATGGAGAATTGGATTTAGCTACAGAAGCGTCGCCAATCAGGTAGATAGCCGGAGAACGTCGCGAAATAAGATGTGAGGTAGAAATTTACCGAATTACCCCTGGCCAATGCTCAGTCCTTAGAATTAGAATGATTAGAATTATTTTAGAATGAGCGCGTTAGTGTAGTAGAATTTTCAGTCCGAAGTTCATTCGCGCTCGGGACCCAATCGATGCATTTGGCACGTGTCACGCCCCGAGCCCCAATCGAGCCCGCGTCACCCCTGTTCATACACATCAATAAATCCCTGCGTGCACCTGGCCTACGAGTAGCGACGGCCCAGGATGCTCATCGCGGCCAAGTGACGCTAGCGCAAACGACGATAATCTAAAACTGCGGAAGCGTGCCTTCTGAACATGCGAACATACATAAGAAGGTGGGGTAGCATGAAAAGACAAGAACACTTTTACAAAAGGCGATACACAACATATATATATACATAAGCGTTAGATACAGACCCCAAAAGAAAACCTCTCTATGGTCAAGCTATCTACGCTCTCTCAAAAGACTAGACCAGTACAGTATCTCTCAGTCAATCTCGAGCTCCTCCTCGGGATCCTCCTCGGGGTCCTCCTCTGGATCCTCCTCTGGGTCCTCCTCGTCAGTGTCCATCGCATCACCCTCCTCGTGACCGTCTATCTCGGACCGTCCAGGTGACGGCATCTCCTGCAGTGGGTCGGGGTCGACCACCTCGCCTCCATACTCTGCGGGCTGCAGCAAGATCGGGTCGTCCTCCATGGGGATCGGGGAATCTCTCTGAGGTCCCTCGAAGCCATACAGGCCCTCTCTAAACCAGGCCTCGTATCTATGGGGGGGCAAGATAGGGTCCACCCTGATCCACTAAAACGGTGGTCACATGTCTATGCCACAGAGTAGCGTGCATGTCAAAATGGAGGGAAATCTCGGTGTCCATCTGCACTGGCAGTCCAAAAAGCATCGGCGGTGCAGCCATCACGGGTGACCTGGATCTGTAAAGGAAGGGCAACCACCGCCCGTGAGTCGAAACTCAATAAGCTCACCACTAATCCTAACGTAGGATAGTGTATACTCGTGGGGTCGGTCCTATCCAATGGACTAGGTTCACGGTCCAGGGTTAAGACACTCTCAGTCTCCTCAGTACCAGACCCCCAACATGTCTAACAGACGTGCAATTTATCACAACACAATTCATATCATACAGACGGGCACAGGAAATATCAATCAGATGCCATATGCAATACTACAGGCCTCAACCGGCCATATCGGATCCCAATGGATCATGCTCAGGCCTCAATCGGCCATAACGGGTCTCAACAGACCATGCCCATCTGTCACTCCAAATCCCATCAGGGCTCACCCAACTGTGCCCTACGGCAATTACCACACTGCGTCTCGAACGCCTTACGTTGGTCTCCCTTTTCTCTCCACTTCCCCTCTGGGCACAATCTCACGTCACAACTCTGGTGACTCATGCCATGCTCTCAATGAATGCGGGCCCACATGATTGCAATCGGTCAATCAAACACAGAGCATGCATGACATGGCATGTAAACACAAGCATAGAACGCAATAAGCAGCCATCGCACTCTCACGTGCACAACATGCCAAGCCATAAGGAAATCAAGGGCCCACGAACGATTTCTCGGTCAGACAAATGCAATAGGACATCGCTCATTAATCCTCGGGTTAGACCCATAACCATTGGGCTCTCATCTAGCAAATCTGATCGCTCGGCCTAAGCCCAAACACCCATGACTATTGATTCAGTACTAAACAGTCCCTCAGGTGAGTTTGAATTAGGCTTAACTTGGTTCGGGCCCAATTAAAGGATTCGAGTTCGAATGGGCCTAATGCCTGACCTGAGGCCCAAGGCCCATGTGAGTGAATCAGTTCATTAAGGTAAGTTGGCCCACTATAAGGTTCAAACCCATTAATCATGTTGGGCCCATTAAGATTCAAATTAAATGAAATGGGTTAGGCCCTTTAAGTTAAGTGGGCTTGACGAAATAGGTTGGGCCCAAATAGTAACAAGGCCCATTAATCAGACTTGGGCCAATAATTAAGACCTAAGTCCATTATGAAAATTAAGGCCCAATTTAAGTTGATTTCGTGTAGGGCCCAAGCCCATTTTCAAAGACTATCCAATTAAGCCCATTTAGCCCATTTTAGGCCAATTAACCATTCTAGGCCCATATGCATTAGTGGGCTTCATAAATTAATGTTCAAGATTATAATTTGGGCCCATTACAAGTGATTTTCGTCCATTATAGGCCCATTAATCCAATTAGGTCCAATTGGGTTCATTTAGGCCCATTAAGTTAGAATTAAGTTCCAAGGCCCATTATAATCCTTAGGCCCTTTAGTCCACATGTTTAATTCATTAATTCCAGCCCAATAGCAACATTTCAAGGCCCCATCGCACTCTCCAATTAGCTCACACGTTCGGCCCCATCAAGAACACAAGGTGGGCCTAAAGCCCATTAATTAATCACACAAATTACACACTAATCACTCTACTTAACCACTAACACATAACCATCCACACATATACATACTAGCCTAAACTAGGATTAGGGGATTGCTTACCTAATGAGGGGTCGGTGACGGTGGCTGGTCGGCGGAGACGGGTGGACGGCGGCCGGTTGACGGCGGCTTCTCGGGCGGTCGGCCGGGCGTGCTCGCGGTCTAGGAGGAAACGGCCGAGATGGGTCATCAAAGGGAGTGAGACGGCCGTGGAAATGAGAGAAGGAAGACTCAAGAGGCTTACCAAGGTGAAGGATGAGGCGTTGGTGGCGGTCGGTCGGCGTCGGGACGGGAATGACGACGGCGACGGTGGAGCGGCTTCACGGCCGAAAGGAAGAGGAAGAGAGAGACATGGTGAGGTCGGGGTTTCACGGGCCTTCATGGCCACGAAACAAGAAGGAGAAGAACAAGCAAAGCTCACCTAGGCGTCGGCTTGGAGGATGATGGTGGCGTCGGGCGGTGGCGGGCGGACGTGGCTCACGGGCGGCCGGCTTGAGCGGACGGCAACGGGACCGAGAGAGGGAGAGAGAGCGATCGGGTGAGGGGGAGAGAGGGAGGAGTCTTCGGCCGAAAGAAAATGGGAGGGGAGGAGAGAGAATGAGAGTTTATAATATGGAAAAGACAAAATGGTGAGTAGTGGAGTGGTTGATGGGGAAATGTGATTGAGTGAGACTTGATTTGATTGATGTGCATGGGAAATTGTGCCATGACGCGATTGATTTGATTGATTGATTGATGTGACATCTGATTGATGTGACATCTGATTTGACTTGCCTCGATTTGCGTGCCAAATGCACCGATCGGGTCCCGAGCGCGAACGAACTTTGGACAGAATTTGGCGTCGGTCCGTCGAATCTACTCTCAAAATCCTAATTAGTCTCATTCTAAGGTCTGAGCATTTACCGGGGACATTTCGGTAATTTTCCATTCACGCCTTGCTTT
>JAGVVM010001323.1:0-40351 GCA_019149425.1 Psidium friedrichsthalianum | reverse complement strand
AAACCAAGACACCACAGTAGAAACGCGACGTGACGACGATAATGGAGCACGCTACCCCGCCCGATCCCCTCTCCTCCCTCTCTTTCCTCCCCTAGCCCCCTACTCCCCCCGCGGACCCCTACGAACCTCGGTCCTACGACTACGACTATAAAACAGCAAACAATCGTCACAACTCGAAGGAATCACCACCGGAAAGCCGTAGACCCTCGTCTAACTACGACAGGTCGAGCCTCTTCCCCCCCCCTCTCCCCCCCCCAGCACTATAAATGAAATTGAAGAGAGTGTAAAAACAAGGATTAGTGTAGTTATAGCAATAAATCGGACACAACCAGTCAACATAGAGGAAGAATAGAGTGATGATGGGCGATCGTGCGAGCTCGGCACTAGGACTTCAAGGATGGATCAAGGATGGCCGTCGCAGCTCGAGGTTCGCCGTCGGACACCGGCCGGTGGATGCCAAAGTGACGATCGTAACTGGCCTAGAGTGATCCTCAGGGTACCCGCCGGTATATCAAAGTCGGAAAAGAAAACTCGGGAAAGAAAAAAAAAAAAGAAAAGAAAGAAAAAATAGACTGAAATTGTCACAAATAGGCTTATGGCTCTTTTTGTAATTTTCTCCGGGCTCGACTACGTGCTGGGATGGACAGGTATGGTCATGGAATTAACCAAGACAATGAAAGATCAATCGCGACAATCCGTTCGATTAACACCTCGTGCGTTCTACTGGTGTAACTTCGGGTGCGTTCAACGACGAGCGGTGGTTGCATCGTTTTACAGGAAAACAGAAGAAGGCGAATGTGGCATTGCCATAACCCCGCCCCCACCAATAAGGACATTCCAAAACAACCATATTCGAGAGGGAAATGTCATATAATAACAAAAATAAGAGGGGTAAATCAAAAAAAAAAAGATTGCGGCCGGTTTGTCACGCACAATGCCATCTCTAACTCACCGTGTATTCAAATAAGGACGGTGGGATGTAGGAGGTGAATGCGGACAAGTTACCACTGAGAACCGGTCTGACCGGCTTTACCTGGACCGGTTCACAGGAAGGCTTGTCCGGTTCGAAGCCTTAGGGTAGAATCGTTGGGTTAGAATTGTGTTTGACCAGTTATAATTACTCACTCTCAATAAGTCTCCCTTTTTGTTTTGAGATGATTGCCATGAAAAGTTGTTAAGATTTGTCACGGAAATATAATTGAATCCTAAAATTTATAAGCACAATTAAGTCCTAAATTAAATTGGTGCATCGAGCCATTTGTAAATTATGTCCAATTAAACTATAAAAAAAAATATCTCTCTACGAGACATTAGCTTACCAAAGCATAAAATGCAAGACTAAAAACGACATCGCTTTGGTCTAAATATAATTTTTAAACCGAAATCTTAATCAATCTAGATTTAAGAAATTTTAACAAGGCATTCTAAAAGAACAGAAATATGGACAAATATTTGAAAAAAGTCATGCCGGCATTTTTCGTTAATTTAATGGACGGTAAGTTACGGAAGGATTCGATTAAAATCTATTTGACAAGTTATATAGAGTTGATGCACTTTTTATATATTTTATGACTCAATTGCATTTTTATGACAAATTTTAGAACTTTCTCAGTGATGTGCTTATCTCTTGAATTTTACGCTTACTTTGCTTCTCTCTCCCTCAAGTCTCCTCCTCTCCCGTGTTCGAATTCCGGTCCGATGGCTCCACTCGCTCCGATGACTCGCTATAACATTCAGTCCGGCGGACTCACTCGCGATTGCTCACCAATCGCCGCTCCAGCATCTCGACGCCACTCCGATTCTTGGTACCGTCGAGTTTTTCTCTCCACTTTATTTTGCATCCGTCCATTTTATCTGAATTCTCCGGAGGAACTTCCTCTTTAGTTTCGTTAAGAATGCTACATTCACGACTTACGGTGGATTATCTCGTTTAGCTCTCAACAAGTTACGTTTAGATCTGCAAGAGCTTCGTTCTTGCGATGTCTCGTGTTTGCGTGCAAGGCTGGAACAGTAAGAAGAAATTTAATAAATCCTCCGGGTGAATTAAAACCTTAAAAAGCTAAAAATACATCCGATTTCCGATTTTACCTTGAACCGACAGGCTCGTGTTGATACCGTTCAAGAGTCTACACGGTTGATTTCAGATTTTGAAATCTAGAAATCGGCTCTAACATGGTTATATTCTAGGTTCAAAGGTTTGGAACTCGGAACCGGATGTCCCTCGGAAGTCATAATAAATATATTCTTTACTCACATAAGGAATAAGGTTGTAATGACCGACTCTTCGGTTCTTTTTATTACTGAAAGATATATGATCATATCCAATGTAAATATTTTCATTTTAATTTTCCCAGAAATTGAATTAAAAAAATAAACAAATCAATATTGCCGAAAATAATAGTTGTTCTAGACAAAAAAAGCTATATATATGAAAATCCCATAGTATTTTAAAGTATACGAGCGATCATCTATTATTAAACTTGTGATCATTCTGGGATGCCAACACCAAATGAAAACGAAGGTATGTAAATCGCCACACCAACCCCCCCACCCCCCTCCCCCCCCCCCCCACACGCCCCCCCCCCCCTCACCCAACCCAAATTGAATTACATCGGCCTTAAAGATACAATTTGTGCATAATCATTCAAATAACGTCACTTTTGAATTTGGCAAGTTAAAATTGATATGGTGTTGGAAAGAAAAGAAAAAAACCAATGTCACTAGAGATTAGTATATTGTATTTACCAAGCTTTGACACTATGGATTCAACAAATATGTGACAAGCACTTGCTAAGCAACCAATCGAGAAAGTATATCAGTTTTTTACATCGATTTGTCTCGTATTATGAATAATCAGTTATAGCATGAACACTTAACAGAACTTTCGATAGTTATCGATTGCAAGCGTTTACCAATTGATCATTTTGGTTTTAATTTTGATGGAAAGAAAAAAATATTTTAATACATATATATGTATGTGTTCATTTGGTAAGCTAAAACTAACAAACTCTATTTAGTGGAATTGTCGAAAGACGGACTTAATTTGAAAAATACTGGAAGGTTAAGGATCTAGTTGCGCAAAGTGCTAAAATTGGAGGACTTTGTCAGAAAAAGTGTCAGTTTCCGCAGCAGAAGAACCCCAAAACAAAAAAGGAATAAAATATAATCAGACGAAGAAAAAAGCGGAAATAAGGAAAAGGAATTAAAAAGGAGGCCAGTATGAGAAGCGAAGAAGCTCCTCGTTGGCCCTAACCAGTCTCCTCTCTCTCTCTCTCTCATTTCCTCTCCACCTTCTCTCTGAACACAAGCCGCACAGAGAGAGACTCGTCACTTTTACCTTCACGCTCACCCCACCTCTCTCTCCTCTCTCTCTCTCCGTTAAATGTATTCCCGGCGAGAATCGGGTGTTGGGTTCTTGGTCCCACCGGAAGGACACAGGCGACGATGGCGGCGAAGACGACTGGGTGAAGACGGAGATGGCGGAGGAAGAACGGTCGCGGAGCTCCTGAGCGCCTTAAGCAGGATCCCCACCGCGCGATCCGTTCCCCGGCGCCGTCCGCGGCGGCTGCCTGTCCTCTCTGCTCGGGCCGCGAGTGGGGGATCCGGCAGCCCCGGTCGAGGATTGCCTTCAGATGCGAGGTCGTGTCGCCGATGAAGAGGGTGCGGGGAGACTCGCGAGGAACAGCCCGACGACTCCCTCTCGTGGAGCGCCGGGACCGCCTCCTCCTCCGGCACGCCGACGGCCTCGACGACTCCAACTTGCAGTCTGCGGCTCCTCCGCCTCCACATCTAAGGTTTCTCTCGTCTGACTCGAACTCGCAGTTTTCGGCGTCTTTGGTGCGCGTGTTCTTCGTTCGGTCGTAGCTCGATTAGCAGATTATCAGCGACTCTGCATGTCAGATTTGAGTTCTTGTCCTGAATCTCTGTGTACAGGTGCTTTTTGAGCTTCATCGCCAATCTCTCTTTACCTCGCCTTTTCGTTTTCTTCGTCATCCCTCCTCTCTCTCCTCTCTCTCTGCTAGCGTCACGTCTTTCTCTAACGTCCGATCGAAAGCATCGTCATCTTCTTCCTCTGGGTTACTTAAAGATCAACTGTCGCTTTGGGTCCCTCTTTCTTCGTGGTATTACGGGAGTGCCATCGTCGGCGTGTGGCGACCGTCGGCGGTTCGGTTTCCGTCTCTCCACAGCAAACGGCGGTGAGATCGTGGCTCCAACCATCCGGCGGTCCGTTACTCTCAAGCACGAGCTGTTCGTGGGAAGAGACGCACTTTCCTTTTCCAGTTTCGCTCATTCCCATTCCTCACACCTTTTTTTTGTATTTTCACTTTCCCTGTCCTCTTTTCTTTTTCGAAAAAATTACAATTGACGAGCCCTTGAAACACATTTTCGTTTTCATCCAACGGACCCCAACGCCACTGGATCGGCGGCGAAATGTCCGCCGCCCTCCTCCGACACGAGCCACGATTTCGCCTGCGACCAGTGGGGAACTTCCACACAGCGATCTTCGCGTCCTCAGGACTCCTTTTTTTTTTTGGCTCTTTCCTGAAAGTACCCAGTCTATGAATTTCCCGTGTGGGGTCAAAGGCTCGGGTGGAGGCATTTCGTCATTCGCCGGCGACCTGATCCCTCGGTAGGCCCGAGATGATGAGCGATATGCCCTGAGGGGGCCCCTGTTTGTGTTCGGTGGTGATGTTGTTGGTGGGTACCGGGTGATTGGCTAACTGAGTGAGGGGGTGGCGGCTATCCTCTGCGCGCGCTCACGTCTTTCTCTCCGTGCCCCTTCTTTCCCGATGCTCTCTCTCTTTTTTTACATTCTTTTGGCCTTTCGGGTAGTCGCGGAAGATCGATTCGTCGTTTTTTTAGGCGGGCGTAATTATTCTTTTGCGTCTCCGACCCTCCTTCGGCGGAATATGAGGGGGACGAGGAGAGAAGAGAGAATCTTGAAACGCGAATGGTGGCTTTGGGGACATTGCCGTTCCAGCTGGTGACCCACCGGCGGCCTAGATTGTGCGTGTTTGTGCCTTTGTCTTGTTTTATTTTTAAAAAAGACTTAAATTTTTGTTGGGGGGCATTTAGGGAAGAAGGTGAGCCGTTCTTTTGAACGAGGACTCTGGTCAGAAACGCACGGAATCGAGGGAATTTTCTTGAGCAAGGATGGAGTTTGAAGTGGAGAAGGTCGCAGCTACGAGTTTGGCGAAGCCGCGCGTGTTTGGAACCTTCTTTAGTCAAAAAAGGCTCACTGCTCGTCACGTGAGCGGGGTCACGTGAGAGGAGCTGGCGACGCTCGACACGTGGGCCGCGAGCCCCGCCGATTCGTTTGGGGTTGGTCTCCGTCGCTGGCTCGTCCCCCGTTGAAGATTTTTCGTTGTATTTATGTGTGGGAACGATTTGAAGTGATTGCTGAAAGAGGTGGCTGTTTCTTTTTGGTCTCCGTCGCTGGCTCGTCCCCCGTTGAACGATTTTTCGTCCGCGCGTTATTGGGATTGTGATGCTCCAAGATACGAGCTTTCTTCAATGGATGTGTCTGTCTGTTGAAGTTTGGATTTGGGTGAGTCGGTGGGACATGTGGAAACGAGGGATTCTCGAATTTCTTACTTTATGAGGAAAGCGAGCCAACGAGCTACAAATGGGTATCCTGCATAGGAGTTCTGATTCCTTCCCTTTCTCTAATTGTTGTAGCAATCGAGCTTTCTCGTCCATTTTCCAGGAATTATTTCTGCCGTCAGTCGCCTTGTCAGTGCATGTCGTGGCTATTTTGAACATTGTTTTGAATGATGGAGTGTGACTACTCCCCCACATGTTTGGACACTGATTTGAATTTTTTTGTTGGTTTGCAGGGCATTGCTTCGACTGATTCTGGGACGCTCGATATTAAGAAGTCAAGGAAAAGGAAGGTACTTACCCCGCGATTCATGCCTGCCCTGGTTACCAGTTAAACTGACAGATTATTTAAAGCGGAACACTATTTTTTTTTGCAAATATACAATTGATTAAGCTTCTCAAATCAATCATGAATGTTTCTGCCATTTATCAGTGAAGAAATATAGGTCTTAATCTTTTGATTTCTTGTTCTTAGACTTTTGCTGAACTTAAAGAGGAGGAGGGCCTGCTTTTGAAGGAAAGGGTACACTTAAAGAAGTATATTGACATTTTCTTTCTTCTGTCGCCCATTTTGATCACATCTCCTTCATTTCTCATCTCTGATTTCATATTTTCTGAGCAGGAGATAGCAACATTGCGTGCAACTTTCAAAGAGCAGAGAACAGAAACGAGAGCTTGAAGCAAATGAAGGTGATTTGCATGTCTTCTGGCTTCAAAAGATCATCAATTTCCTCCTTTCTTCCCTGATGATTTCTGCTTCCGTGAATTGACAGTAGAATGACATTAATTTTAATTTGAAGTTTCAGAAATGCTAGAAAGGCGTTGGCGGATGACTTTGTTGGATTAATTAATTTGTTGAGACACCTTTATACTTTGTTCCAATTCATCATTACCGAAAACACGAATGTTTGCATTAGTTCTAATTGGTCACCCATCCCGCTTGGTCAATCAAAGTGTGTTTACATGTTCGAATTCCTTCTTGGGAGATCAATTGAAAGTGCTTCGCATAGGAAAGCAGTTCAATCATATAATGTGGATCTGAAAATTACACACAACTCCCCTCCATTCTAGGATTTGTTCACCAGGGTCTTTTCCACATAGTTTCGCAGAAGCTCCAATCTTATTGTTTACTCTTTTGGTCCTGAGCAGCAGCGGAAGTTTTCTAAGATGGCATTCACTTTGCAGGTTGATGTGGATATGAACACAACAAAGATCACCATCAGTGCCACCCACGAACCAGAAAAAGCAAATTCTAACTTGCATGGCCTTGAAGCTCCCTCCACTGCAGATCATGCTGCTTCAACATTGCTAACACGGGTCGCGAGCCCTAGTCAATCCTCAGATTCTCTTCAAAGGTGCGGGTCTCCCAAGAGCAAAGCACTTCTTTCCTACTACCGGATCTCAACATGATGCCATCCGAAGAGGATGCTTTGTCTGAAGCGTTAAATGGCATGAGTAGTGGAGACCACTCCAGGTGTCTGTCGACTGAAGCAAGCGGTTACAGTTTATACTCGTTCTGCCGGACTCTGTGTATGCTGGTTGATGATGCATTCTAGGAAGAGGATCTAATCCAAACGGCCTTCCGTGGACAATCTTGGCAAGAAAAGCAGGGGATCATAAGTCAACGACATTTCCTTGCAGTTGGTAACAGCGGTTGACAAGTAAGGGCGAAGGTTTTCGAGGGTAGTGTAGGATCGTAGGCAGAGCACCTTTGCAATTCTTTTCTGGTAATTCCTTGTTACTTTCTTTATTTTTTGAACATGTTGGGTCACTGGGTCGATTCTTTCCTCTATGTAAAGAGCTGATGGATTCCGAGTCCCTTAATATTTCCTCTCTTTATTGGTTCGACCTTGCCTTCCTCGTTTCTGCTCTTTTTTTTTCCGTCTAATCCGGTATTGTTTCTCAAAGAAATCGATACCGAACGTTGGCCTGGCCATGCATTAAGCGATACAAGCGATACGACATGTTTTGGCTTGCTTGAGAAAGCGAAAGTGGTGCGGTTATGGTGCATGCTTTGATGAATTTGGCGAACTGGCAATGCGAGTGAATTTGATCTCCTTTTTTCAATGGAAAGCAATGATTCAAATTTGAATATGGGGCGAGAATATTCAGTGCTCATGTGACTAACCGAGCACACGAGCCGCTGGATCAGTTCGGTTCTTCACGGGCTGGCTGGTCTGATGGCTCGAGGGTGGCCAGATCTTTGGATGGGACAAGGTTAGAACTTAAAAGAACACATTATCAATTTTATGCATTCAAGCCCAATCCTTAAGAGGCACACGAGTGTCATGAACTGAAATCTAATCGGCATATATGTTAACACGACAAGAATTATGATTTGCGTAAGCGGACAAATTATTTTTCGGTTGAGGATAAAATGCACATAATTTCCATTAAATAGCTCGTGTCGAAATTACAAGACAACGCACCTCGAACGAAAAGGAAAGGGAAAGAAAACGAGAAAAAAATCTACTTGGATAAAGAGTTCCGACCGGTCCAGGGAACATCTCTATCCCAAGCGAAAGCTATTCTCATCCCGCATCCAAACAGGCCTAATCGTCCTTCCTGACGCAAAAATTGCAACTGCCCGATCCAGTGAGCTTCAACTTCTGCAACTTTTTTAACACTCTCCTCTTTTTCAATCTCGATCTCCTTCAACGCTTCCCATCCTCGTTCGAATCACTGCCAATCTCCGGCCCGGATCGCCGAAGATGGAGCCCGACGTCAGCATCGAGACGAGCGCCATGATCCGGGTCGCCGTCCTCCCGATCGGCCACATCCCCACGCCGCTTCTGCGGGACTACACCTCCATGCTCCTCCGTCACGACGCCGTCTCCCTCTCCGCCATCAGCTCCTTCTACACCGAGCACCAGAAGTCCCCCTTCGCCCAACAGCCCTGGGACTCCGGCTCCCTCCGCTTGAAGTTCGTGATCGGCGGCTCCCCACCGAGCCCCTGGGAGGACTTCCAGTCGAACCGCAAGATCCTGGCCGTCGTCGGCATTTGCCACTGCCCTTCGTCGCCCGATCTCGACGATGTGATTGAGCAGTTCGGTGTCAAGTGCAAGGGGTACGCGTCGGCGCTTGTTCGGAGGTGTTTCGCGTTTTGCCCCAGCGATACCCAGGTTCGGTCCTTTCCATTTTGTGGATAGCGTTTGGCTGAGTATAATTGATGCCGAAATGATTCTTTCGTCCGGCTATGGTACCTGAGGTCTTTAAGGTGCGAAAGAAACTGTAGCTTTATGATTCGCTTAATTAGTAGTTTAGGCATCTTGTTGGCTTGCAGTTATCACTGCTTCAAGACTGTTAGTATTATGGTTCACTTCGCGTTTCTGTGATGCCACACCTAGTTGGAATATACATGCCGCAATGTAAGAATTAATTTGATCGATGGCAGTTCGGTGTAGACTTTGTTTCTAAAAATTTTTGAGGTTATATCTATTTTTCTGGTTGCTGCAGCTAGAGGATGGAAGTAAGAAGGACTCCAATTTCAAGTTGTTCCCCCCTGCTGATCGTCAGACACAAGATTTCCATTTGCAAACTATGATGCAGGACATAGCGGCTTCATTACTAATGGAATTTGAAAAGTGGGTTCTTCAGGCTGAATCTGCCGGAACTATCCTGAAGACGCCTCTTGATTCTCAAGCGAACTTTAATTCAGAGGAGGTTTATGTTTAGGTGTCCTAAGAATTTGCGATTTCTTTTTTCGAGATTCTGTTTGCGGTTTTCTTTGGAATACTATGTTGAATGCTGTTCCGTAACTTTAACTGACTTCATATAATGCAGTTGATTAAGGCAAAAAAGCGAAGACTTGGTCGAGCACAGAAGACAATTGGGGACTACTGTTTATTGGCAGGATCCCCTGTTGATGCCGATGCCCATTATTCTACAGCAATAGAACTCGCTAGGTTGACGGGAGATTATTTCTGGTATGCTGGAGCACTAGAGGGCAGTGTGTGCGCATTGCTGGTAAGCTATTTCAAATTATGTGAATTCATTGACTTGATGATATGATATTATTCCTCTCTGAAGCTTTTGCCCTCCCTGTGAAACTTTCAAGAAGGTGAATGTTGACCACCTTAAGATACTTCTAGGCATATATGCCCAGTTATTTATGTGGATACCTTGAGCTGGACAATGTTTAGTCAAACAACTACAGAGAATAGGCTGTGAATAGTCCACCATGTGCCTTATGAACAGAAATTGATATAATATGCATAGTTAAAGGGCTTTGGATTCCTTTAGCTTTATTTTCCATTTGATTTCATTTGATTTACTTTTTGACTCATTATCAGTTAGATCGGATGGGACACATGGATCCAGAATTAGTGGATGAGGTAAAACTTCGGTACAGCAGTGTCATCTTGCATTACAGAAAGTCATCCATTCAGGATAATGCACAGAGGTAACTCATGCTTGTTTTTTGGCTATGTAATTTCCTCCTATATTTTCATTGGAAGATGTTTCCCGCCCTTCCCCTTTCTTCTTGGTTCAGTTATTTGTGGTAAGCTGTAAGAATTTGTGGTATCCAGGTGATTGCGCTGATAATGCCCTTTTATTTTCTATACAGAGTATCACCATTGAGCTTTGAGCTTGAGGCTACCTTGAAATTAGCAAGGTTCCTTTGCAGGTAACTTCTAAAATAAGCGTATCAGTTTGAACTTGGTTGATGTCCCCTGTTATCAAATCAACTTAACTAAGATAGCCGTATACCCTTTGTTGGCCACTCCAGATATTACACTGCCGGATGAGAGGATAGTAACATGACACTTTGTGCTACCAAGAGATTATATCAATATATATACCAACATGCACCATATTGTCAGATGGTGGTGTATATGTAGTTAAACCATTGATTGGTTATTCTAGCATATAGCAACAACCTGGATATCGTTCAGTGGGAGACTTCTCTCTGTAAAGCTGGATCAAAAGCTCAGTATTGTACGATCACTTATTTTTCCTTACCTACTAGATTGATGCCAGCCATACATTGAGCAAGATGTTTTAAAAATGGCGTGAGCGGCATATGACATGAGCACTTCATGGGGGTTCCTCTTACAATTAGCAATTTCATAAATGGAATGAATTTAAGGTCTTTAATGTCAATCTTCTTGAGGTTGGCAATAATTGCTAAGCGACTTACTATGGTGGTGTGGCTTATCATTTGAAAAGACCAGTAGTTCAGTGGCATACAATTCCAGAGAATAAGATCTTACAGTTTTGTTCATGACTATTTTTTGTCAAAACACAGAGGAGCGGAGGGTTATGAGTCCTTTAATTATACGCTTGCGGCTGGTTTTTGATGTGGTAGATGCTGTTGTATGGGATTATTACCTCGATTGCTCTTGAAACTTTGTATGCAGACAATATGGTTGGCCTATTGTTGGCTCTGTTGTTGTCGTTATATGTACTTGACTTCCCTTTGTGGTCATCCTTATGCCCCTTCCTGCCTTTAATCTGTCTGAAACAAGCAGCTTCAAGTGATTATTTTTTTTTCACTTTTATTTAGAGCTAAATTTCTGGATATGCATTTACAAGTCTGACTGTGATGCAATGCCTCTTGTAAAATGGTGTCATGATATGACCCTCAGAATCTTAATTGTTTGCTTGGCCTTTCATTTTTAATGTTGCAGAAGAGAACTGGCTAAGGATGTGGCTCAATTGTTGACAAATGCTGCTGATGGTGCAAAATCTTTGATTGATGCGAGCGACAGACTCATATTATTTGTCGAAATAGCTCGCCTCTATGGGAAAATCAATTATCAAAGGAAAGCTGCCTTCTTTTCAAGGCAAGTAGCTCAGCTGTACTTGCAACAAGAAAACAGATTGGCCGCTCTTAGTGCCATGCAAGTTCTGGCAATGACAACAAAAGCATATCGTGTTCAAAGTAGAGCATCTGTGTCCGAGCATACTCTTGATGATGTGAGTGAAGATAATGAAACTTTGGTTAATCTTGCATATTCGACTCTGCATAAATGCAACTGTTGATGCCATTACAAATTTTGGTACTTCAGACATTTAGTGTTGTGAAGAATAAAATTAATGCGAAATCGTCGAAATTTCTTTAATAGATGTGTGACACTGAGTACAACATGAAGAATTTTTCGCTAGTATGTATTTGAACTCATCAGTTGCTCCAAGACTTGTTTTTTGCTTCTCATGTAAGCTTCTGCTTGTTATTCATCTGAGCCTGTAAAACCACATTACTGGGAAGTAAACTTTCTTAAGTACTATGACCAATGTACCCTGGCATCATCTTACTGCATTTGTCATATATCTGGTGTCTACTGTTTTCAACTTTGGTGCCATTCAACTAACCAGGACAGACATCGAATGACTTCTTTATTTCAAATTTATCATCTATCTTGGTTTGAGCTCCTACGAGGTTCTTTCCTAGATCCCACGTTCTTCCAGTACCCCTTGCTTTCTTTTGTGTGCATTAAGAAGGTCAATGGTTAGACACCCCATTCTAAGAGCTTGTTAGTTTCATTGGGAAATTTCGTTAAGCAAGCTTTTCTGACAAGTGGTTTTTTGATAACTGTTTTCAGAAGCGTACCTTTTCCAGGAATACCGGAAAATTACTTGCAGAGAACTTAAAGGACCACTAAAAATTTTTGTGATTAGATAAAGGACTTCTAAATGCTTAACTGCCCATTACTTTGGCCAGAAATAGTTGTTTTGCGGATAGTCACGCATACTGCGCAGAGAGGTACAAAGTTCACTAAAGCAGTAAAACTTATGCACAAACCAAATTGTTGGACAATAATTTTATTTTGTCAATTTCTCACCGAGCATAAAAAATACTAGAATAAGCTTTTGATGAATAGGATTTTGGACAGGGTTCTGCCAATGGTGGAAAGGTGCTACACCAGTCAATAGTTTCCCTTTTTGAGTGTCAATGGAGCACTCTGCAGATGGTTGTGCTGCGAGAGATACTACTTTCTGCCGTTCGCGCAGGGGATCCCCTGGCTGCTTGGAGTGCAGCAGCTCGTCTGCTACGATCATATTACCCCCTAATTACGCCTGTTGGACAGAATAGTCTTGCTAATGCTCTTGCAAATTCAGCAGAGAGGCTTCCATCAGGAACTAGATGTGCTGATCCTGCTTTACCATTTATAAGGTACATATAATACGAAGATTAACTTCCATATTCTAGAATCTCCATAATGCAAAGCCTTTACTGAGAAAAGTAAATGATGAGGGGACAATGCTGCAATTGCTTTTTTTAGTTTCCCTGCAAATGCTGATATTTTGTCTGGTACAATGGGCTTCACCTTCAAAGGTTTTTATGGTTTCCTTTGCCATCTCCGAGATGTTTCCATATTGAAAATTTTCAGATTAAATGCAGTCACCTCTCGAGTCTTTGGGACTGATTGTGAAAATTTGGTGACTTCTCTTCCAGTCTTATATAAAAGCTTAATCTCCATTATTCTTCTATTGGATCATTCATGTGGACATTCTGCCTTCAGTTTCTTTCGTTGGTTGGTTGGTGGTAGATTTTTTTTTTCTTCCCTCTCTTCTTGGGGGCAGGGGGTACGCTGAAGAAGGTCGTGTAATTTTTCATGCTTTGCAGACTATACTCATTCCCTCTACTCTCTTCACAAGTAGACATTGTGAAACGCAACCCGTCTAGAGAAGATTGGTGGATGGGATCAGCTTCATCAGGGCCTTTCATATATACACCATTTAGCAAGGGTGATCCGAATGATAGTGGCAAGCAGGAGGTAATATGGATTGTTGGAGAACCAGTCCATGTCTTGGTTGAACTGGCTAATCCTTGTGGTTTTGATCTACGGGTTGATAGTATATATCTATCCGTGCATTCTGGAAACGTTGATCCTTTTCCAGTTAGTGTAAATCTTCCGCCTAACTCATCAAAAGTGATAACCTTGTCTGGCATCCCAGCATCAGTGGGGCAGGTCACCATACCAGGGTGCATGGTTCATTGTTATGGGGTAGTTACTGAACACCTTTTCAGGGATGTTGAAAATCTGCTTCTTGGAGCTGCACAAGGTCTTGTTCTTTCTGACCCATTCCGATGTTGTGGATCTGCAAAGTTGCGAAATGTTTCTGTTCCAAATATATCTGTAGTACCCCAGCTTCCACTTTGGTGCCGCACATTATAGGGGGTGATGGTGCCATAATTCTATATGAAGGAGAAATTCGTGATGTGTGGATAAGTTTGTCTAATGCTGGTACGGTTCCAGTCGAACAGGCTCATATATCTTTGTCTGGAAAGAACCAAGATTCTGTTGTTTCAGTTGCATATGAAGCCATAAGAGGTTCTCTTCCCCTGAAACCTGGTGCTGAAGTTACTCTACCTGTTACTTTGAAAGCATGGCAGCTTGCTTTGGTGGATCTCGATAATGCTGGCAAGAGTGGATCGGGTATCACAGGCAGGCATCATAAGGATGGGAACAGCCCTGTGTTGGTAATCCATTATGCAGGTGCGTGCTCTCTCTCTCTCTCTCTCTCTCTCTCTCTCACTGCCTGCACTTGTCTAGTAATTGTGCTTTTCCACTTCATTATCTAGTGGTTGACTTTGATAGTCTAAAGCAAATGCCTGTGCTTACATCTGGTTTCCTTTATGGACAATGATGAAGAGTAATTCTAGTCGGTGGCGAATGAATTCCAGAGAAAAAAGAACATAACGTTTGTCTTCGGATAAATCATGGGACATCTCAGAACTGGGGTTTCTGGAGTGTATTCTCATTGCTTATTTCCAACCACAATAGCACATGATGGCCACTTGACTTGATCTGATGAGTCTTACTTAACATTAATTAGGGAGGCAATGTTATTGTTTTTTCAACTCCTTTAAATCAATCTGTTGCATGACACTTTTGCTCTAGCCCTTTTTGCTGTCTCCAGCTGTAAACATGTTTATGACCCCTACATGCTACTCTTTTTGATTTCCTTTCTCAGGGCCGCTTACAAATTCTGGAGATCCCACTGCTAATGGATCTGCTGTAACCCCTGGCCGACGACTGGTGGTCCCATTACCCGTTTGTGTGCTACAAGGCCTGTCTTTTGTCAAGGCTCGTTTGCTTTCCATGGAAATTCCAGCGCATGTCAGTGAAAGCAGTCCTATACCAGCTTTTGGAGACTGCGATTCTACTAAAGAAGCTCTGTCTTCAGAGTGTAAGTTGGAGAGACTGGTAAAGATTGACCCTTTCAGAGGGAGCTGGGGACTGCGTTTTTTGGAGCTTGAGTTGTCTAATCCAACAGACGTAGTTTTTGAAATAAGCGTGTCGGTTCAGTTGGAAAATCCTATTGCCGATAATAACAATGCAATCGATCAAGATGCCATTGAATATTCTTGTCCTAAAACTAGGATAGACCGTGATTACTCTGCAAGGGTGCTCATTCCACTGGAGCATTTCAAATTACCTGTTCTTGACGACTCCTTTTTCCTGCGAGATACTCATTCCAATGGGGTTAGTACAAGTAGAAGTTCAAGCTTCTCAGAGAAGAATGCCAAAGCTGAATTAAATGCCTCTATTGAAAAGTTGATTTCGAAAATCAAAGTTAAATGGCATTCAGGACGGAACAGCTCAGGGGAATTAAATATCAAGGACACTGTGCAGAAAGCCCTCCAGGCATCTGTTATGGATGTATTGTTACCAGATCCGTTGACATTCGGCTTCAGACTGGTCAGAGATGGTTCTAGTGATGCTGCAGGACAGGACATGCCAATGATGTCTATGATTCAGGCGGAAAAAACCGCATCAAAAGGCTCTATGATGGCTAATGAGGTCACTCCCATGGAAGTTCTGGTGCGTAATAACACAAAGGAGACAATCAGGATGTGCCTCAGTATTACGTGTCGGGATGTAGCTGGGGAAAATTGTACCGAAGGAGCCAATGCTACTGTATTATGGTCAGGTAATGCTGTTATGTTCGTTCCCCTAACATTTTCAGACAGAAATGTAGTTTCAGTTTGCTCTGGGTTCTCTGTCCTATTTTCCTAGATTTCTCCATTTCATGAAAGAATTTGGACTGTCTTAAGTTAGCATCTTCATTATTCCTCTATATTTCTTGGGATATATTTATGGCGAAAACAGTTTTCTTGAGTAGTAGATTGGTCCCGAGTCATTTCTCATCTGGGCCTCATATGCAGGTGTTTTGAATGGCATCACCATGGAGGTTCCCCCACTCAAAGAAACTAAGCACTCGTTCTCCCTCTACTTTCTCGTTCCCGGGGAGTACACGTTGGTGGCTGCTTCAGTGATTGAGGATGCCAATGACATCCTGAGGGCTCGTGCCAAAGCAGATTCTCCCGACGAGCCTATATGCTGTCGTGGGCCCCCATTTCATGTCTGTGTCATAGGCACTGCTTGACCGTCCTGGCTTTTGGAGCATTAACCCGTGGTACTGTCTGATGCCTGGTTTCTTCTCTGATTGGAATTGCGTCAATTGCAAAAATTCTTCATTTTAGAGGTCTCCGCGAGACATGTTGCTCTTCCTCCAGTATTGGCTCTTCCAGGGGAGGACCAATGTGCATGTCAATGTTATTTTGGCTGATATCAGGATCTGGATGAACGGTTCGGTCGTGGAAATTTGTGCATCTGTGTATAACCTGTAACAACCCGGGGTACGTGATTTTGTACAATGTATTAGGAAATCACGAGGAAAATGAGTGCTTTAAGCAATGTCCCGCATCCATTTCTTACGAGTATAAATGATCCAAGATGTGAGAACATAGGTCTTATGCCGAGTGAATCTGTCCGTAATGAGGACATACGCAAGATCTGTTCGACATTGTATTAGAGCTTTTCGTGGGGCGTGGTGGTTGGGCATCCATCTTGCCCGGTGCGTAAGAGACCTTATTGGTTTTCCATGTGTTTGGAAGGCCTTTCGATGTACGAATCAACCTTTCCTTGCATATCAAGTGACTTCACTGGATATTGTATCAAGGAATCCGACATTGTCCCGTCTTTATTCGTAACTTCGTCCTTGAACCATTACATCACCTCATGTAGGAATAGAGCTTATCAATCATCCTACACTGAACGGCCCCGTAGATCGGTCCAGGCCCGCTGACTTCGATGTTGCTTTGTCCTTATGCCGAACCCACCCAGCTAGGCCTCCCTCTACTTGTCGATTTTGATTAAAGGAAATGCCTACATGAAGTGAAAATAATGAACAATTTGCAAGGCTTGGCATCAGGAAAAAAACCGTTTTTAAGGTAAAGCAAAATAGAGAGAGCCTCGATCAACATTAGCAAAAGCATCTTCTCGAGGGAGGATTCCCTAGTCGGAGCTTTTTTCCAGGGAATAATTTCCTCCTAAATTATTGATAAAGTGAATAACCATGGTGGGGTTCCCCATTTAATCATCACCAAAGAAGGGGCATGGTCCTGTAGAAAACCCATTCAATGTAGGGTCGACTCGTGTGGTCCTGGGAAACCAAATTGCGAGGTGGAAAATCCTGAGGAGTTTGGTATGCGTAGCTGTTAACATTCACTCTTGCTGATATTTGTTTTGTGTTCCTGCTTTCTTGACGAATCAAATCGTTCATCGGCGGATTGCGGTCGTCCATCGTTCTTAATGTTCAAGGACGTGCTTTTATTACGAGGATGTTGAACTCATCTCGTTAAGACATTATCGTCTTCGCTTTAAACGTCTTGGTTCCCTGATTGCTGCTTCTTTCGACATGTTATCTAACGATCTTCTCGTGCTCCATGGCTCAAGAGAAGAAACCCTAGGAGGTGGAGTCAAAACAGGGAAATGCTACAAAAGTTTCTATCAAAATATCATTTGCTTATTTCTGTATTTTGATCATTCTAATGGGGTACTTACTACAGGACGCGAGGAAGAAAATGTTGTATATACATATTATTTCGCCCCGATGTGAGTAGGTATATGCCGAGCACGTAAAATATCCAACGACCTTATGGGCGAGCATCAAAATAGATGTCCTAACTAAACAAGGGCTATACTTTGCTCATCCTATAATGCGTGGTGACTCGATCAAAATGAATGAGTTAGAGAATTCGCGAGAATTCACAGTATATCCAGTTGAGGTCAAACATGATTTACTTTGTCAACTAGAATGATTCTAGATAGGGATCTTTTTCATTGCGCACAGAGAACAAAATGGTAAAAAGTTGGTTTCAACGTTATGGTCAATCTAATGCTTACAGGCACAATAGAAATGATTTGAAACCCTAGGTGAGACCTAATTTGATGAAACCTGACTACCTAAACTCAGAACCAACGAAGTTTCACCTAAACTCTTCAAGCAATTAGCATCGATGCAATACCGTCCTCTCCTTGTTTCGACCCCCGAAAGCTTAAAACCACAGATATGTTTCAATAAGCGTGTTTACGTGCTAACAAAATACTCTTGAAAAATTCAACCGAAGAAGAAAATGACATTCGACTTGTTATACTTTGCATCTAAGAGATCCCGCCTTCGTAATGATGCCACAACTTGAAGGTATGGTTGACGAAGTTGCTACTCCATACAAGATTTCTGCTCTTTGTTTTGTTGTCCTGGTCTGCTGGTGAAGAGTCGCTTTTCACGCCCTTAATAATTTTCGATCACTGATTAATCTTTGATTCTAAACAAGTGGATTAAAAGAATTACGTCTACCGATTCGCCGACAAAATCTCACATCCGGCCATGACGCTTGACGTAGAAGATTTGAAGAGAAAAAGAACTCTAGTTGGAGAATGTCTATTCGACAAAGTATTTATCGACGGCTGCGAATGGGACACTGTTACCAACGTACATGTCTTACGTACAGACTATTCTTTCTATTTGAATTGACACTATCAGCATTTATGCATTTGGTTGAACAATAATTGTTTGCGTTGCCTGATATTCATCAATAACTCCTTCAAAACATTAGAAATTTAAATATGCAAAAATCCGTAGTCAATGGAAGTCATTCTTCTCATGCTTCTCATACCAAAGATCCACTTTCTGTGCCATTTTTGTGATTCCTGTAGCAATCAGTATGATGCCAATGTTTCCTCACTTCCTTGTGAACTGTCCTACATCAAGCTTTCAAAAAAATCTCCATCTTCATCAGACAATGCCCTCACATTCTTCCAATGTGTTGAATTGACTTGTTTGTGAAAGAAAAAACATACCCAACAATTCTCCATCTATTGTACTAACAGCACCTTCCTTGGTCTCTCTCTCTCTCTCTCTCTCTCAAGATCTCTAGATATATATACATGAAACATCAGTATCAAGCAAACTGAGTGTATGCATGTAACATCAGTACCATGCAAACAGGAAATCTTTTCTCTTCAATTCCTTCAAGCAAACCCCAGCAGTGTCGGTTTGATATGTCATGGTGCAAAACAGACAGATAAAAATGACCGAAACCCCTCCATGTGCCGTATGATAAACAGCCCATATGTCTTGTCCTTTGCCTTTTTACTCATCTGTCATGTCACAAGAACAAACACCCACAGTTTCAGTTGGAATAAAGAGTGCCCTTATAAGCTCATCTTGTTTGGTTTGTCCTGAAAGTCGCTGTTTGAGCAAGTCCCATTGCATTCCAAAAAAAAACTCATGCAAACCCCTTTGATTAGCATGCAAATAAACAACTTAACATCATACCCATTTGACGAATTCAGAGGTTGCACGCATGCAAAGCCCCCCTCCCACATCAGTATGATGACCTCCATAGTTTTGATCTGTATTTTGGACCCACATGTTTGGACACCTTACATTGGATGCAGCTTTTATTTCTGCAATTATGGTGCTCAAAAAGAGGAGAGGGAAAACATATAGGAACTGACCACCTAAAAACAATGCCCCAGACGTTTTTTCACCGATACTGTTAAAAGGCTAGCATGCTACATGCAATTCAAAGGTCTATGATGGAGATCAGGAATATAGTATATAGATATAGACCATTTAGGGCTATGATCAAAGAAGCAAGAAATGTACAGTTTTAGGGCTTTCTTGGACACCCCATTATGAATTCCATTTTCTATCCTACTTTTTAGGCATCTGAGATATAGGGCAAGAGATTCTGATCGTTTAAGAGGGAGGTAAAAGGAAAGCAAGGAGACAAGTGCATATGTGGTCCTAGAGAGAGAGAGAAGTGTTTTGCCTTGGAAGTGGTTTTGTGGTCCATGCAATGAAGAAAGCCTGATTTGAGGGAGAAAAGGAAGAACAGAAGATGAGGGTAGGAATCAAGGGGCGTGGGCTAAAAAATGCCACTAAATACAGGGCGGAGTCTCATCCAAATTCCCTCACAGAAAACCCTCCTCATCCTAGCAAAGGTTCCAAAATAGACACCCAAAAAGGTTTTTGAGTGGATAATGTGACACAATGTAATTCAGTACTCTCCCTGTCTTGTCCTTCAATCTCATTCATTTGCACAATTCTTTCGGATGTCTTGATTCATTGGAGTCGTACGTCGAAGGCATCTTTTTTTTTTTTTTGGGATGGCATATTAGCGAAGCAAAGCAAGAGGGGATGTCCCTATTATCCCCTAAGAACATTTCAACAATGAGTAGCTTATTCCCTCCATAATTGATGCAAGAGAGAGACACCACCAGCTCCCCCTCCCCCCCTCTCTTCTATTTGATTACAGTTGTTCCACATATAATGTGTTTTGCAAAACGCGAATCGAACAGATCCAGAGTACCCAAAAAAAGATTACGTCTTTGTTAGCTCTCTTCGCATAAGAGAGACTGGGCGACCCAAAGTGGGGGCGCACCACGCTGCTTTCACGCGTGAAGAGACTTTGAATTATTCGACACGGACGTACCGAAATGTGGAAAGAGTTTGGGCGAATTCAATCTCTACATAGCTTAAGTAATTGAGGGAGCAAAAGTTTGTGATGGCTACCAATCTGTCCACATCTCCTCTTGCCCTAAGTGCATGGGGAAAAATAAAAAAAAAAAGGGCTTCATAATAAAAAGCTAAGCTTCCCCCCCTTGTTGCTGGACCCCTGTGGAACATTACGATTGATCAAAAGACTCATCAAGCTTCTTTTTAGACAATGCCAAACATTATCCTCAAACTAAAGCTCAATCACTATCGACCGCTCGGCATGCTCCATTCAAAGAATGACTTTTTAGTTGCGTTTTCATAAAGATGTTTGTGACTTATAGTTATCATTTTTCCATGTCGTAACTAGACAGGGTATGCCTTGAGAGTAGAGTTGTTCCTCTCTTTTTTTACCAAAAGTACAGTCAGCTAAAAACAATGACTTAAAATTGGGGTAGGGGCAACAATGGGAAATTTCATAAATGCTAGAATAGTTGCACCGTAATAAATAGTTCTCTGGTCAATGATGTGGTGAAGTTATCTGGATGAAAGGCTTTCCCTTTTCCTACTAATGTCTAACTTGTGCCATGGACGAAATTTGCGCCAGTGAAATTAATGCCAACCCCACATTTTGTCGTTGCGCTCTGCTATTTAGGAAGACCCTCCCAACGCAGACAGACCCTTCCCCCCCCCCCCCCCCCCCCCCCCCCCCCCCCCCCCCCCCACACACACACACACACACACAAAATTTATAGGTGAAATTACAAAGAAAAAAAAAAAGGAAAAAAAAAAAAGTCAAGTCATGAGAGAAAGATCACATCAAGATGAAGACTTTCACTTGAGGCTGTAGAGAAAGTACTAAACTAGTTCATGGATGATCTCACCAATAATTTGAAAAATATGTGGATGGATTCATTGAAAGAAAGTTTGCCCTAATGCGAAGATCATCTTTTCTACTTGTATATGTAGAATTATATACTATTGTCTTCCCATGCATCATTCGTGCAGAAGGGTTTTGAACCTCTTTTTTTTTTTTTCTTTTTGGGTCTAAAGAAGGATTTGAACTTAACTCACTCAAAAGATGTATTTCGTGGCAAAGGAGTTAGTTCAATCTAACCCAACATGGGTATGACCCATAAAAAAACAACTATTAAACCAGTCACAAGAATAGCAGTTACAACTTACAATACCTATTATACAACGAAAAATCCTTCTAGTAATATCGAGTATTTATCCCCTTCCCTCCATTATTTGACTGCATTTGATCGTCCGGATTTTTAGTCAAGATTTAACTCTATATGATAGGATAGGAAATTCAAAGAGTTTGTCATATCTTATTCATTATTTAGTGAACTACGGACATAAGGCTAAATAAGTAGGGGCTATGTTTTACTGAAATATTGAAATGTTTTAGAAATTATTCAGTGATAAGTTCTAATGATTAAGTTATTGTTAAGCAAATGTTCGTGCCATCTAAATTTGGGCATAACATCGATCGAGCAAATCCAATAGAATCACCGCTTTTGATTTGGAGTCGAATCCTTTAAAAATGACCCACTAGGTTTGCTTCTCGTCTTGTCAAGTGAGCACACAAGTGCTGAACAATGAAATTATTCAACCTCTTTTCACAATTTGAAGATGCAATCATACATATTGTTTAAAAGAATTACCTTGAAAGTCGATGATCAACTTCAAGTTCTTCATAATATGTCTCGACTCATTTTTGAATGTTGGAAAGGTTCGAGTGATTAAAGATCGAGGGACATAATCTCATATCAAGCCAACTTATTGATTAAAGAACGAGGTTGCGGAGATACCTAACTTTCTTGTTGAAAACCCCATCCCTGAGTCGTCAGAGAGACAACCACACTTAACAGTCGTCGTTGCCAGAGGTTGCCTGGATTGGAGGAGAGATAGTGGTTGTGAAAAAAATCTAGTTCTCATCTTATCTACTCTCTTGAGAAATTCTATCAGAGTCTATCTCATCTCATCCCTAAGGATATTTTTATCCGATCTACATCCCCAAACAAGGGATGAGATAAAACATGTCTCATCTTGATTTTTATCCTACGTAGCCTTCATTTTATCAAATTATCATGCTAAAGGCATAAACAACCATCGATAATTATGAGATGCGATCCTTTCCAATAAATCAAGATATTTCCTATTGTTCTTTAATATTCTACTTTGGATTGCGCTCCGGTAGTTTGAAACTTGAATCGCAACTAACTTGCACGGCGAGAAATGACTTCTTTAGTCATCGCATTTAGTTATAAAAATGGTCAATCATCATTGTTATATTTCTAACAAACTACGCGACATCTAATTCGTTGTTAGGTAAGATACAAATATCGTTTAGTATTATATTATATTATAATAATCATATGTCATCCACATTGAGAGAGAGAGAGAAGGTTATTGAGTCACTAATCACCAACGAAAGACCTAATTAAGTAAGATTGGGGAAAAAGACAAGGACAAACCCTCCATCACTAGACTTTTTGGGCCTTCATTAGAGACATCTTTTTTGTCCAATTCCATAATTTAGTTATCTAAATAAAAGCGACCTTCTTTTCCCCCATCGAATTACAGAAACTAAAATAAAAATATCAAGCCCCCCCCCACCCCAAAAGCCCACCCTTGAAGCATTAAGACAAACGCCACTTGTATAATGCAAATCACCCTCATCAACATTGCTAAATAATGCAATCATTGCCCTAATCAATCATCACCACACTTTGGCTTTTAGAAATTAATTAGTTGATTAATGTTTAATTAATTAATTCATCTAATCAAATCTACATCAACTAATTAAGAGAAAAGGTCTACCGAACGGGGGGCGTCCATCCTAATCCTATGCATTGTCGGCTCGTGCTAAACGAGTGTTGGGGGGCCCCCATCACAACCGTCCAAAGAACGGGGAGAATTGGGGGGGTGGGCCCGGACGACCGCGATTGGTCAGCGGCCGACAGCTCGGCGCGGATCGCACGTCGGAGGTGGGGTGGGGGCGGGGCCCATCGGACAAATAGAAGTAGCGGATGCTCCACGGAAACGTTGGACCCGGTTTCAGCGGATTCTTCAAGGTCTTCGAACTCGACAAGTGTCGCCTCATCATCCCTCACCAACTCCGGTTTTTTTTTTTTTATCCTTCTTTCTTTTTCTTTTTGTTTTGCGCGATTGTTCGTGTTTCTTTTTTTTTTTTATTCAATATTGTTATTCTTCTTACTAACGTGGTGAAATGGTATGCTACCCCCACTCTCTTCCAGCTCGCGTGGGAGGCACTCTCCTTCTGCAAAATTTTTCCAAAAAACCCCC
This sequence comes from Psidium friedrichsthalianum, assembly GCA_019149425.1. NCBI lineage: Eukaryota > Viridiplantae > Streptophyta > Magnoliopsida > Myrtales > Myrtaceae > Psidium > Psidium friedrichsthalianum. Next base: position 16,696 of record JAGVVM010001323.1, on the reverse strand, counting down.
CCCTTTTTTTTTTACTTTTTATACGACGGCTAATTCACCCAAGTCTTCTAGTCGTTTCAATCGAGCAAGCGAAGGTCGCCCATCTCAGGCGCGAGGGTTGCCCTAACCACCCCATGGCGAGGGTTGCCCTAGCTTGGTCGATCATCCCTCACTTGAGGCCGGCAAGGGCGGCCTCGCCTAAGGTTGGCAGAGGGGAAAAGGGAAAAATAAAAGTAAAAGAGGGAAAAAAAAGGTATAAAATTCATAAAATTTTAAAAAAAGCAAATTGCAATAATTATCCATGTCAATATCGATCGCATCATGTAGGATGGTTAGCGCTGATTAAATTGCTATGTTCATGATTTTCCAACAAAAATTTGTTGGAATGACTAAATTTTGGCAAATCATCAAAAAGTTTATGACCAAATTGCCACAATTAAAAGGTTTTAGAATTGAATTAATCTTTGTATCCTAGGCATTACGAGCATAGATCAGAGGAGTGTCCTGCGTCTTTTAGACAATGCCCAATTTATCAAGATTGAGAATGGCAGAGACCTTTTATTGAAAAGTCTCAATGCTATTAAGACTTTGTGAACAATTCCCCCCTCTCCTTCTCATGCGATTAACTAAATTTCATCTTAATATCAAACATAGAACGTAGATTTTACGATTCTAAAACATGATAAAAATTAACTCGAACCATAATGGGTCGCGATACTCGATGTTCGTTGATTTAGTCGAATGAGCTTGACAATCTAATCATGCGACATAGACAAGGGCTTGTTCTCTATTCATATGCACTATACTTGATTCTTATTACAATTCTTGCCGAACAATTCACGCATAGAGCACCGATATAATTTGAACACTCATTATCGTTGTTCTAACAAAAAAATAATCAAATGAAGTTCACTTGTCGAAATTAACGAGATGGGTCAAAAGAAGAATAGGTTTTCGCGTTCGGCGGACCGGCGCTTTCCCGACACATTTCGATTCCGAAAATGATCAAATGGCACGCTCGCGTCTTTTTCTTTTCTGGAAACAGCGCTAGCAACACATAATCAAATATTAATCGAATGTGGAAATTGTTCCCGATAAGTTAGTGACAGAGGCCCAGTAACATAATTGTAATTAATGTGAGAAAATGATCTCTTTCTATCTTTGCTGAGAGCCAATTAGCTTCGGTCAAATGGTTCTAAAAGTCAATGGTCCTCATTGCGTGCCATTCCACCCAATTTTATGATTTGTGGAGGTCCAATTTGCAATTAATAGGATTTTGATGTGTTGTGGGGCCGGGCCGGGCCGGGCCGGTCTTGTCTCGAATAAATTTTTGCGACCCGTGTTCCGAGTCATAGTCAAATCATGCTCCTCGCCTCCGTTTCACACGCAAAGTCCTCCTCCCACCTACATTTTCCCCATCATATAAATGCTCGTTTCGGGTCGGGTCGACCCGCTATTGCTGTACATGTAACCGTTATTCACGATGCCATCTTCACTCCTCGACCCAATCGCGTAAGATTATCCAATTGAACTTCGTCAACAGGCGAGGAAAATGTCCAATCAGTCCTCTCGGCCAATTCCCACCAGAAACCGCCGGCGTGGAGGTCCAACCACTCCGTCTCACGTGGCGCAGCGGATCAGCCTCTGTCTAATATCGGCGTGCAGTTTTCTCATCACAAGTTATAAACTTTTCCTCGCTCTTCTCGTCCAAGCGTGGTTCCTTGATTTTTAGAATTCTTTTCTTAATTCGGTAATATAGTGTGATTCAGTACGCTCTTCACTCGTCCCTACATATGGTACTTATGAATTAGAAATTTCTCGCACCTTGAAGATTGAGCTTTTAAGATTGAATTTGGAAACTAAAAGTTAGTCTTTGAAACCGACTGAGAGCCTTGCATTAGAGATATCATATTTATTTTCAAATTTAGGTTTGTCTTCGCTTTCTTTCTGGTATCGGGGATATGTCCGGCGAAAATTGACCGGAAGGATTAGGATTTCATGAAAAAAATTTAGGAGTTGTTCTTGCGAAATTGAAAAAACTTAAGATCGAATTAGCATCCGCACAGCATGTTTAGAACTGACTAGACAATTTCCTGTCAATGGACACCATCCGTGTCTACACAACCATCGGTTTGGCAATCGGGAAGATCAATGTGCAAACTTCCTTGAGAAGGACAGGAATTGTTCTTTATATAGAAATCTTTCGCGTGCATGTGTAATTTAAACTCGAGATTGACGAGGACGTGCACACTTTGCAAGGCGACCGTTTTGGAGTAGAATATGCTTCATCGAATTTTAATTATTCTTGGGATTTATGTTAAATTAATAAAAATCCCGACTTAATTAAATAATTATTTTGGTTGTCTGCGGGCACAGCAGACAATCAAAATATAAAATGATTGTCTGGTTTGGAGACATCCACAAAGAAAGGAAAGTTATGTCTCCGTTACCAAAGAAAGCAAAATCTCTTGGGATCATCATTTTCGTCCAACGTATTTGACAGCGAGTCTCGTAGCATCAATTGATTTATTATATCCATCGGAGACAACGAGATAATCTATTTCTTACATATATATATATATATATATATATATATATATATGAGAGCTTTTTTTTAATTCTTTCTCGGCCTAGTTCCTAAAAAGAATCAAATTTATGTCATGTTCCAAAACTGTTCCGAACTTTTTTTTATTTAAAAAAAAAAAGCTCAACTTTAGGTCCAATCTAAATCTACCTCAGACTTTTTTTCATCGAAGAAAAACCTTAAGCTTCAGGTAAGGTCCCAAATCTGCGTTGAATTTTGTTTTCCTTTAAAAAAAATCATAATTTTTCAACGTATTCTCAAAATCTACTCGTTGTCTAGTTCCAACTTGACATGACGTTTTCACATCAATAAAAAAAAAAAAAGCCACCCATGTTAGCAAAATAACAGGGCGATAGATGCGAATTGACGAGGTATTTTCACATGGATAACAAATCCACCCCAATAAAGAAAATCTCCAAAATAAAACTGTTTTAAGATATGACTAACAACGATTTTAGACAAAGGGATAATGAGGGGCACATTTGAGATTAGAGTACAAATTGGTGATTTTTCTTAGACAAAAAAATCTTGGGCTAAATTTGGAACTAGACCTAAAGTTTAGGTTTTTTCTTTCTAAAAAAAAAATTGAGCAGATTTTGGATTGAACCTAAAGTTATGGGTTTCTTTTTTGAGATAAAAAATTTTGAAACAAATTTAGGATTGGACCTAAAGTTGAGCTTTTTGAAGGGAGTTAGACCCTCCCCCTCCCTCCCCGCCCTTTTGGCTAAATATAATTTGGATGATCGTGTTAAATTATCGTGAAAATTAGATGGTCTCCAGATCAAGTAAGAGGACTATGCATCGGCACTAATATCGATTATGCTCGGATTAAATGTCTATTAGATAAGCTATTTGAAGATCACTTTTTCAGTGCACATGCCCTGGGGAAAATATCAAAAAAGTCCTAAACTTATTGCAATTGTGCCAATTAATTCATAATTTTTTTTTTACCATTTCAGTCCTAAACCTTTTGTGTTAGTGCCAATTCAGTCATTTTGGCCAATTTTAGCCGAAAATTGTTGATGTGGCCAATTCAGTCCTCTTGGCAGTTGGCTAGAGAAGGAAGAAGAAAATAAAATAAAAAATTTCAAAAATATTTGAACTAATATTATCAACTGGCCATGTCAATGCCCGCCACACCACATTAGCGATTTTCAAGCAAAATTGGTAAGAAGTCTAAATTGGTATAATGCAAAAAGATAAAAGACTGAATTAGCATAATTACAACATGTGTTATGACTTTTTTGATAATTTTCCCTATATAGTGTCAATAGAACACGATATGGTAATTATCTCAAATTCGGGTAAAATCTTTATATTAGTAATCCCGCAAATGGTTAAAATGATTGGGTGATGAATGGTGAATGATGACGAGGCATGCCTGGGAATTTAGTTTGACTTCCTTTTTATTGTTAGAGTGACTTGCACTTTTTACTTTGATTTTGAGATTAATTTAGTCAACAAGCCAATTATCACTCTTTTCTTGGTTTATGAACTCGAAAGCAAAGTTAAGGACTTTGAACCTTGAAGTTCAATGTTGAAATATCAATTCGTATCCATAATTCATTCATTGACAATAAGAAGAATAATTGGGCACGACCAATGCATTCTCTTGACTCCATCAAGTCACACTAACGAGAAATCATTAGAAACATTTCAGCGAGAACAAAGTCACGATTTAGTAATTTTTTTCGAGTGACTAAAGATTAAGAAAGACACTAATTCACTCCAAAAAAAAATGAAAATGTCGAAACTATTAACTCACATTCTCTCAAGTAATTATATATTGTGCATTAGGATTGAGCATAATAGACCGATCGAATCGGGAACCGCCCGAATCAGATTGAACTGGTCGATTTGGTCGGTTACCAGGGGCTCCAATTCGGTTTTCAGTTCCACAAAATTAAAGCTAATTATGATCGATCCAGTTCCAAATTCCAGAGGGAATCAAGTCCTTTTTTTTAAAAAAATCTAAACGTAAATCTAAATCTAAACGTAAGATGTTTAGGATGCTTAGTATGTCTACTGGGTTTAGCCACAATGCGGTATAATTAACGTGAAATTGTTTGGTATTACATGTTGTTAACAAAAAAAAATAAAGATAAATCACAAAAAATACGATCAATCCAATAATTGGATAGCTCGAGGAACCAGATCGGACCGATTGGTTGATCATAAGACTGGTTGGTCCGATTCTCGATCCATGAAATTGGGAATCGATCGCCTTAGTCTAATTCTCAGCTCTAGAGTGAGATCAAATCAGATCGAAAATCGATCCACCCTGCCGTGCGTAACACGGGTCTCACCCTAAATTTGTGAAACAAGATAGAGTTCAAAATTGTAGAAAAAATGACAAAGAGAAGAGAAGGAAGGGAGGAGGGGACCGTCGGGGTCGTTTGGTCTTTCCAGTTGGACATTTCGCCACAAACACCCAAAAAAGCAGTACAAACTACCAAAAACACGCGCGGGCCCCACTCGTCTCCTTATCTTTGCCGGTGGGCCCCACCCAACCTATGAGGACCACCCTCCCTCCCTTCCTCCAACTCGCATTGATTTAAGCCGGCGGCTGTCAGAGAAAGTCAAAAATATTTTTTCAAAAAAAATAATTAAAAAAAGGACCAATCCCAGGTGGTCCCCACTGTCCCGTCCCGAATCCAGATGTACGGCCCTGATCAGCCTACCTCCCGACGCGTGCTCCCGGGGCGCGGTCCCCCCCACGGCAGCGGTCCCCGAGCAGCCTGCGACTTACACGCGTCGGGCAGATCGTCGCCCCGTGACTGGCGCAGCGATGGGGGCCGAGGACGTTGATATTCGCCGGGTCTTCCATTGGTCCACTCATCGAGGCCAAATGTCACAAATGACCCCCCGAACTTTAAACTAAATATACAATATAATTTTTAAATTTTTAATTTAACCAATATACTTCGAAAACTAAATTAATTATATTCAAAAAATTCAAGAAATATATTACACATTAAATTAAAATTCAATGACCGTATTAATCGAATTAAAATTTTAGGGATTATATTATACATTGGATTAAATTTACGGACCATTTATGTCATTATTCCTTTTAGTTATTATGGTGCAAAAGAAAAAAACAAAAATCTCATGATTACGAAACGGATTAGCTGTTGTGCGATTGATTAACCATATACCAAATGACGTTTCGATGATATTGTGTAATCCTTGCTAAATAATCGTTTCGATTTCTATATAGAAGTTTAAACGAAAAACATTTACCTTTTACCACAGATAGATGACCCATACAGAAAAAAAGCAACCGTCTTCTTCAACCAGAGAGTTTGCTTAGCAAAAGATGCTTCGAGAAAAATGTCATGGAATTTCTTGATCCTATTGGCTTATCTTTAGATATTTTTCGTCCTTTCCGTGCTATTCGGTGGTCGATCGAGATTGCTAGAGACGCACGCACTCCGACGCTTTGATAGTATGGATCGGGACTACCAGGTTAGCCGCACCTTGCTTGTTACTCTTCTTCCGGTGCTCATGGAATCGTGCCTATTAGCGAGAAATATAAAAAGCGAATTTGCCCGAGATTTCTAGATCCAAGTTTCATCGCTGCCAGAATCGTCTATCGTCTCGTTCCACCTTATTTCGCGACCCATCGAAAGGTAAGCGAAATCTCTAGAATCCAGCAGGAGTTTTCGATTCGATGATGAGTAGAGCGGAATTTCTGATTTTTTTTTTTTGTCTTGAAATTTAGCCTCGGCATTTGTCCTTATTTCTTCTCCTTCTTCCTTATTTTTTTTGGGCGGGCGTATAAAAAAAATAGTTGGATGACGTGGAAGACACGCTCCAAGGTTCGAGGGGGTGTTTCCCAATCATACGTAGAAAGAGTTTCTGGATACGACGATGTACTCTTCTCGTCATTAATTTTTTCGTTTTTTCTTTTTTAACGAAAAGGAGAGAAGAGCTTTACACATGCATGATGGTGCCGCCCACAACTTTTTGTTAGTGTGTGGTGTGGAAAAAGGGACGAAAGGGCGGCACGTGTGTCGCGTCACGTGCGACTGAGTTCGGTGTTTTGATCGATCTATCTAACACCAAAAAAAAAAAAAAGGTTTCAAGTTATATCCTCGTGATGGATCTTTAATTCTAAGGTATTTTATTTTTTAAAAATTGGATTTTCTAGGAGGCGAATAGCTTGTAATTTAGCAAGTTTAATGGTTGAGATCCAGAGAACGCAAATTTAATCACACTAATTACATTCGGATTACTTTTGTGGAATTTGAGACTTTCTTTTTTTTTTTTGCGAATTTTATAAGCTCAAATGTAAGAGAGAGAATAAAAAAAAAATCAAAACCACACCGTATTTGGAGTCGCTTTAGCTGCCACCTGCTCATAAATGCATGTAGAGTGTTAAAAATCGAGAGATTAGGTTATAACTAGAGTTTTTCGCGAATAAATAAATCCTAACTAGTCGAGGCAGCAAAATACCCAAGCCTTAACACCTCACCATATCAAGAAGCTCACACCGCTTTTATTTAACACGAAACAATTGAAACCCGCGAAAACATGTATATATTTGGACATGTGCAACATATACAATTTATTTTGTAATATTTCGAAACTCAAATTACATATTTATTTTCAAATTTCTTTTGAATAAAAAGCTATAGGCAGAAGTTATAAGTGAAAAAGAAAAAGAAGAGAAATCAACGGATAAAGGGATGGTTTATTGGTTTGTTTAATCCTTTTCTCATCTATATGTAATGCAAAATTTTGGCAATGTCACGCTTTAATTTACTTAGTATATTGATTTAGCATGCCGAATAAACTTGCACTTTCAACATCAACATCACCTTTATCCCAAATCAGTTGGGGTCGGCGGTCGATGAACCCGAAGCGAATCTAAAATGTTCATCTCATAAGGGATAGTTCTTTTTTTACGTCGGCTCACTACGCCTGACGGCAACCCTCCTCCTTTACCCTGGCTTGGGACATGCTATGTAAGCATACGTAGGCGGATGGAATTAATTTTTTAAGTATTCTAGAATACAATGTTTATCAAAATTCAAAAGATCCTCACAACCGCTATCATGAATACTGTTTATTGTCACTTTTTTTTTTTCGGTAAAAGTTTGTTCTTACATTCAATTACACAAAAAGACAAAAGACGAGAAGAAGAAGAAGAATGATTACTTTTTAACCGTGCGTCAATCGTTTTAATTACCGACAATAAGAAAACGAGAACTCCTGGGGGCATGTGGAATGAACTCTCGGGGCGTTGACCTCAACTGTGCTAACACAACATACGCTGACGTCACTAACAGCGATGACGACGGTAATAATTGCGTATTATAATACTCGTTAATTAACACGGACAAAAAAAGGAAAAGAAAAAGAAAAGATATTTCGCCATTGGACGGACGGAGCTGTTTCCCGATCATTCTGGCGCCGGAAAACCACCATTCAAAACCACCCCTCTCTCTCTCTCTCTCTCTCTCTCTAACAACTCTCTTATTCGCTTCATTTGTAGTAAGTCGTTCTCTGTAACTCGAACAGGGCGCGCTCTCTCTCTCTCTTCTCTCTCTACTTTCTCTCTCTAAAAGCTAAGTATGAACACGAGATAAGCGTCGTCATCAACATCACCAACAGATTTCATCGGCTCTCCGCTCTTACGTATGGCCTTCCACAACCACCTCTCCCACCAGGACCTCTCCTCACTGCACCACTTCGCCGCCGACCAGCACCAACCGCAGCAGCAACCGCCCCACCAGCCAGCAGCAGCAGCAGCTGCCGGACTCCTCCGCCGCCTCCTCCGTCCACCACCAGCTCCACGCCGCCGCCGCTCCCAGCTGGCTCAACACCGCCCTGCTCCGCTCCGACGCTGCCGCGGCGGCGGCGGCGGCCGCGAGCAACAACAGCTTCCTCAACCTCCACACCTCCTCCGACTCCGCCGCGTCGTCGCAGCCGCCTTCCACCCCCGCCTCCGCCGCGGCGGCGACGGGCCACCACCAGTGGCTGTCTCGGCAGCACTCCTCCCTCCTGCAGCGCAACCACAGCGAGGTCATCGACGCCGACTCGATCATCGACTCGGCGGATTTGAAGGAGAGCGTGAACAAGGGCGACGGCGGGGTGGCGCTGCCGCGGAGAGTAATTGGGAGAATGCGAAGTACAAGGCGGAGATATTGGCTCACCCGTTGTACGAGCAGCTGCTGTCGTCTCACGTGGCTTGCCTGAGGATTGCCACGCCGGTTGACCAGTTGCCCAGGATCGACGCTCAGCTGGCTCAGTCGCAGCATGTGGTGGCTAAGTACTCCGCCATGAGTCAAGGATTGGTTGGGGATGATAAAGACCTTGATCAGTTCATGGTATATTCACTCCTCTCTCTCTCTCTCTCTCTCTCTCTCTCTCTCTGTGCGCGTGTTCCTGAACGTTGTCCATGTGTCCGATCGTGTCTGCCGGATTTTGGTTGAATTCAGCGGTGTTTGTTGTCATCGCCGTTAAGGTTTGTGGTGATACTGGGAATTGCGAAATGAAATCGCAGTACGATTTGTATGCTCTGCATTTTTCATGTTTGGATTCGGTTTAACTACCATATACATGAATTGAGATGAAAGAGAATCAAGAAATACTTCTGCCTACAGAGGAGTGCAAATTTAATTTACTCTTGAGCATGCAACAAATGTTCGAAGGTTGCTTGTTGAGCGGGTTGACTTTCTGATATGAAATCTTCTTGGCCTGATCTTCGAGAATTGGGACCTGGAATGGCCCAAAGATTACAATGGGAACGCGAAGCATACGGCCTCTTGATCCTGAGATTTATCCGGCAGATTTTTGTTGTGGTTTGCTGTTTCCGTTGGATTTCTTTATTGGGGACAATAAGAAAGACAGCTTTTTGATTCTGCGGTTACTGCAAGAAACTAGTTGGAAGAATGAGATTCATGCTCGACTTATACTAGCATCGAACTATGAAATTGACATTTTCTTTCCATTCAGACATGGTTGCTGGAGCTTCATTTCCTGACCTGGTGTAGAGCCTCTAGATCTCAAGCGTTCCTCAGAAGGGAAATTAGTATAGCCAATACGAAGCAGAAGCTCAATAAGAACTTTTAAGAATCCAACAAGAAGATTAATGGTCAAGCAAATAAGTTCAGTGGAAAATGGAAACTGTTCTTTGTTTGGTTTTCTTCGTCTTCTTTCGCTTTCAGTGGATTCTTGAATTCGAATTTAGGTCAGCATACATACGAAGGATTTCATGTCTTGTTCTCCTCTTAGAAGGAATAGTTTTCTAAAACTAGTGAGATGCAGACGCACTAGGAAGAGCATCCAAGCACAGATTTATCATTATATTAGTCAAATATATATGGGAAGAAATTGAGATGAGTTTGAGCACAAACAAAATGATTTTAGCACTATGAATTGTTGAGGCTTCTTTCTTATGTCCACAACTTGTTAAGAGTGCTGCTGTTTATTCTTCGAAGTTTCTCGGATGGTTTCCGAGGCATAGACAGCTGAGGAAGAACTGCTCAAACTTTTATCCATTACAACACGTAACTGTTTCAACCTGTCCAGGTTTCATTTAGAAAACTTCTATCTGCATAATTAATACTCTGCGTAATTTCTGAGTTCTCATTTCCATCCGCTTCTGTGATTAGTTATTAATGTGCCTATTTAGTCAATTTCTCTACTTGAGCCGTAGAAAAGGATTTTCTCTAGTCTTCTTATCTCTTTGGAGTTCAAGTCAACGTAGTTTCGGATTGTTAGAGGCTAATCTTCTTATCTATGTTACCTTTCCTTCTCATATCTTTGTATCGTTATTGTAATTGCTTGCCAAATCTGTTGGTTATTGGGATGGTTTTGGTATCAGAAAAATGCAACACTGGGGGTTGTAGCGACTGCTGGTTCATGTTTTGTTCGCACGCCAAAGCATTAAACTGCTTTTACTACTTGATTTACTTGTATTGCTGGGGATACAAATGGGAAAGGTTTTGGTTTGTTAAGTAGTAGAACCAGTGCAAGAATGGAGGAAGCATACTTCATTGGATAGCATTTTCATCTTGACGACCTTCAACAGTGGGAAGTTTTGCAGAGTTGTTGGTTGCCAAAATGAATGGAATTTCCACATTCTAGTAGCGGATTTTGCCTTAGGCCGGGTTATTCTAAGGTGTTGAAGAACAAAATATCTTGAACTTAATCAAGTAAAGTTGAAAGATGACTTCTCAACTTCCCCGATGCTACTTAAATTGAAATCACCTTTCACTACATGATTATATGCCTTCATGTTGTTATGTTTTCCCCCGTTTTTTCTTTGATTCGTACGTGTGCTGTACTTTTAGTGAGAAAATGTCTAGTGGCATCCATGCATCATAAGTTGCCTTCTAAGCGACACATGTTCTGTGCACTTTCATCAAAGGATGGTGAAAACACATGCTGATTGTCTGAGATCTTTACTGCTGCTTGCGATGATTGTCAAATATGAGATGAGAAATTGGCCAGACAAATGCCTCAATACTCAGCGGGCCACATTTTAATTTTCCCTTTCTTAATGTGGCAGACACATTATGTCCTCTTGCTTTGCTCTTTTAAAGAACAACTGCAGCAACACGTCCGTGTCCATGCCATGGAAGCTGTAATGGCGTGCTGGGAGATTGAGCAATCCCTGCAAAGTATAACAGGTGACGTTTCTGATTCCTTTTTAATCTTGCTTAAGTTCTCACTGGATTGTCAAATTGCAACCTTCCCTGTACTGTTTGTTTTCTCTTTCCTTGCTGATCAAGAAACCTATGCCTCTAATATTAAGTTGTAATCAATAGATACTTTGGTAGCAGTCATCATAACGGAGTACAGATTTTGCAGTTTTCTCATGGGCGAGAATGCTGAGCATAAATTAAGCCCTGAATCCATATTTTGGATGTTTGGTGAAAATTATAAATAAAATGGAGAATCAAATGAAGAATATTTTTTGTGGTGGAAGTAAGTAAACCCAAGATGGCTGATGCAACCTGCTTGCTTATCCCTTGAAGCCACTGAATGTACACACTGCATGATACCTGCATGTTCTTACCTCAATTATGAAACTTAACAACTACTTCACACTTTATCTCCTTGTACTGCATGAGCAGGTGTTTCTCCTGGTGAAGGTACGGGGGCAACAATGTCAGATGACGAAGATGATCAAGTAGATAGCGATGCCAACTTGTTTGATGGAAGTTTAGATGGTACAGATAGTTTGGGATTTGGTCCTCTCATTCCAACTGAGACTGAGAGATCATTAATGGAGCGTGTTAGGCAAGAGTTGAAGCATGAATTGAAACAGGTAAGAAAGTTATTTTAGCACTTTTGAAAGGCATTCCTATATTTTGGCATTGACCAAACGCTATCTTTTCATGTAGGGGTATAAGGAAAAGATAATTGATATACGAGAAGAGATTCTTCGTAAGCGAAGAGCAGGAAAACTTCCTGGTGACACCACATCGGTTTTGAAATCATGGTGGCAAACGCACTCAAAGTGGCCATATCCAACGGTGAGTTTTGGCTTTCAAGATTTCCAATTGATAAGATGATTCTTCATTGCGTCCAATGACTCATAATTACCATCTCCCTCTGTTATGATCTTCTAGGAGGAGGACAAGGCAAGGTTGGTGCAGGAAACTGGCTTGCAATTAAAGCAGATAAACAACTGGTTTATCAACCAGAGGAAGAGGAACTGGCACAGTAACCCGTCCACCTCTACAGTATTGAAGAGCAAGCGCAAAAGGTAATTAAATTAAGCCCGTGAGTGAATTAACGTGATTCTTCTAGAGCCTCTCACCAACTAAAATTCGAAATAAAGTAATGCAGGTGAAAATAGCAGCGACCGCTTCATGTAGATGAAGGAAAATCGTAAACTAAACTCCTGTTGAGTCGTGCACGTGCTCATGATCCAGCGGCACATATGGTTGGTGGCAAAATCAAGCGCAACTTAATTTTGATTTCGTAGAGGAAGAGCCTAACATAGGGTAAGAAACATCTGCCGACTTTCTGCTTCTGTAAGAGAACCGCAAAGTGAATCCGGAGCGCAGATTCGAAACTATACCCGCGTCACATGGAAGTCCTGGAATAAAGATTGCTGTCTCGTAAATTATGTGAACAGATTCCATTGCATCGGCTGATGGGTGTAATTTTTGTTTACCATATTCATATATGTGAATAAGTACAGAGAAGGGTTGTGGGTGTATAGTAGGATAGCTTTCGCTTAGTTCCATACACGTATAGTAGAGATTATAGCTCCGTAGGTGTTGTCATTTCTGCTGTAGTGTACACTCTGAAGCAAATGTAGCTTGGTTTGATTACACAAGTCTGTCTGGGCTGGCTGATGTATCATCCAATGGACAAAATAAAGTCGTGCGACATTTTGGAGCGAGATCGCGATATAGTTTTAATGTATACTTAGGACGTGGTATTTTCTGTAAGTCTTCAAGGGAAGGTGTCCTCCTGGGGTTGCTCCTGAGTTGGCTCTTGCAGGTTCCTGAAGATTGACATATGATGAGTCTGTCAATTCGACATGAAGATATCAGCAGGTGTACCTTCTGGTGGATCATGACGTGTGATCCTCGTCAGTTAGGTAAATCTTGAAATCTGGCTTCGAGCTGGGCTTGTGTCGTGTCGTCGAGGTTTCGTGAAAGTGCACGTTTCGGGAGGGAGAGTAGACCTTATGTCAAAGAAATGGTGATTGAAGTAATAGCTCTTTATAAACGGTTCGAACTGTGTATGATCTAGATGGTCACCGATCACCCGAATTTTTCGAGTTTGCGCCTATTGATGGAAAGTTGACACATGCCGAGCACCAGTTATGACGATGCCTTCATATGCAAATTATCATCCAAGACGCATGCGAACTACGTATAATCTGTTATCTTGTGTTTGGTTAGGCGCGACAAAACGAGTGTGTATATATAGATTTATTGATGCAATATGTCGAATTTCTTGAACTTTAGCAAATATGCATACATCAAAAGTTAAGAGACTCATTGGGAATTTTTTTTGAAAGCAGGCCGGCAAACCCGGAATGACAAATAAGCTGGGATGCCAAAATTCCACCAGAGAGGATTTATACGATAGTTCGCTAGTCCTCACATACATGCACATGCATATGAAATGAACGTTTTTCAGTAGCCACATGCTATACACATCTCACGGCACCTCACTTGCAAAATCATCTTATTGACCAAAGATGACAAGTGACAAAATTAGTCGTTCAACGTCATCGATCATCATCTTTCATTTATACACAATCTTTCCACACGATACAAAAAAAACCAACCAAAGCTCTGAACAAAGCACCGAAAGAATTTTCGCAAGATGGTAAAGAATCAACACAAACGGTAATCTCAATCTCAGAATCTGGGATGCAAGCTTTCTTCCCTCTCGAACCCGTCGTCAAAATTAAGCGCGTAGCTACACGGGTCATATTGAAACTGGGTCCTCCTCTTCTTGCCCACTCCTCTCGGACCAGACCTCCTGATGAAATTCTTCCACTTCCGCCCCGCCAAAAACTCCGAGACGTGCTGGACCTTCTTCAAATTTCGCATGAACCAGGTCTCTCTTGCTTCTTCCGGTTGATGTGCCAACAGGCTGTCCACGGACTCGTCTCTTTTCGCACTCCATCTGAAGCACAGCTTCTCAAAGCACCCGCAACTTGACGACATGCCCAATTCTTCAAAGTCTTCCATGTTCTCATTGCTCTTCAGGGGCAAAGTCTCAGATAATGAGGCCACTTTCTCATTTGAGTTAACCATGAGAGAGAGAGAGAGAGAGAGAGAGAGAGTTGGGTTGTCAATGAGTTCTAGAATGAAAACTGAACGACGTGCAGGCTTGAAAGGCTGTTTATAGATTTTGTGGGGACTGATTCCTAGAGGAACGATAACTGTCCAGAAGCTGGAATTTAAATAATAAACTTTGGTGAACTCAACTTGTACATTCATCAAATCCCAAACGTACCATATCCCATCCTAAGAAATTGATGAAGCAATAATTTCTCGGTTGGAGAGACTACCTATACTCATGGATTACAGAATGCAATGCCGGCCAGACTTAGACAAGCTGTTTCTCTTAATTGACAGTTAAAGGGCTTTAAGCACAATTTCTTGCCTTCAAGCAATTTGGTATTTCGATGTTCCAAAATTTGGTTTCTGTATTCACTCCAGCGAATTTGATTTCATCTTATTAGACTCTCTGCGAATGCAAATCCCCACGGAAAAGAAAGAATTAAGCAAGTTAATTCGAGAATGAAATTCTTTGTAATCACCATTTCACAACAAAACTTTTCAGGAATTAGTTCTACTAAATGACATCTTATCGAATTTCGATTTCAATTGCTAGCACCATCTCCACGATCCCCTAAACAAAGGACACCGCGAAGATTACAAAAGATGACGGTCAAGAGGATGTCAGTCTCAATAGACTTTTGGATTCTTCTAAAGAGTAGGGTAGCCTCTAGTGTAAAAATAGTCTTAATTCTCTTTAAGCAAGCACCTCGTGCAGATATTAACCATAGTTGCGTCCACAGTAAACATGAAAAGCACCTTTCAGTCAATAGCAGAACTTGAACAGTAAACAATCCATTCATGAAAATTCAAAAACAAGTCTTCTCATCTAGACCCGCAAAATTGAACCTAACTTATTGCTCCCACAAATAAGCTCCAATGGAAGAACCGTGCCGCTGCCCTTCAATCCCAGTGAACAGCTTCTTCCCCGCCTCCCACCTGATGACCCAGCAGGGATCACTTTCAGACATTGAACCTCACCGTTTTTGACAGGGCCTATAACAAGGTCCATTTCAGTAGTCAGGGGAAAGAACTACACAAATATAGAAAGCTCGAGGAAGTGAAAGCGAAAAGTCTTGGTATTAACCTGCACTGGCCGATAGTAACATGGTCTCCCTCCTTTACACGGAAGCATGGAGAATGTGCGCCGGAATGTTGAATGCCCTCTTTTCATATCTGAAATCAGTTCACTGATGATCAGTATTATCACAGGAGGTCAGATGAATAAATGATATAATCACCGGCGTAGTCTCTGACCTTTTGGTACTTCCTGACAAAGTGAAGGTAGTTTCGGCGGACAATGATGGTCCTCATCATCTTAGCACTGTGGCAAGTGCCAGCAAGAATACGACCCCTGATGGATACATTGCCAGTAAATGGGCACTTCTTGTCAATGTACGTGCCTGCAACCAAGTCGAATATACACCAGTCTAAGTTTGATGTCTTCACTTAACTTTGCTGCTATCAGAAAGAGAATCATTTACAAGAAGAACTGTGCACATCAGCAATGTGACTAATTAGGTAGCCATAGCCATGATTCTACAACCACACCATAGACTAACTTCCACACACATCAAACTCATTTCAGGTAACTAACTACATGCTGCTATATTACTTTTATAAGTTTCTTGATCTAGGCTTTTGATCACATGCCTACATAACAAGCAGGGATTGTTGTAACATACGGTAATTGCAACTCAAAGCCTCCGCCACTCTGGATGTACTTAATCACCTCAAATTACACAATTTCAACTTCCGCCCAATCAAGAACTCAACCCTGACGTACCTTCAATTGCCTCTCTCGGGGTCTTGAAGCCAAGCCAACGCTCTTAAAATACCTTTCCCCCCCTTACCGGGTCTCTTGCCCTTGCCAGACTTCTTCGAGCTGAAAATTATGATATCACAATTACATCGCCTCGCCAAAAAGAAACCTGCAAAGCCCCTCCCTCCCATTTGGTGTAAACATATGTTCAAACAAAGTGCCCGTTTTTATTCAGTTTCAGACTTAGCTCAGCGCCCGTCTATGGCTGGTCCCCAGATCCACGACTTGCTCAATTCCCCACTCACTTGAAAAGATTTAGAGCAACAACTCTACGCATAATCTACACAAAAATAACGACAGAAAACCCCAGAAAATCATTTCCATCACAAGAAAGCACCTCAGCTGATCACCGTAAACCACTTTTGCCTATTCCACTCTTCGCCAGATGCAACATAAGCAGGTAAAAAAACAGCTCCGCCAGAGACACCGCACTATCGACTAAAGCTTAAACCTTTTTCCCTATCACAATCAACCAAACAAACAAGACTCGATCAGATCACAAGGAGAAAAGTTTTCCAAATCTCACCAGAGGAAAACTTT
>JAGVVM010001322.1:0-33741 GCA_019149425.1 Psidium friedrichsthalianum | reverse complement strand
CGTTTAAATGTGGTCAGTTAAATAATTCAACTGGTTGAATTGCTATCTGGTCAATAGGTCGGTTCATGGTCTTGTCCAGTCAGAGGGTCACTTATCACAACAAATTCAACTTGTACTAGCCTTTCATGCTTAAATTTGCCTCTTAGTGGGAGACACATTCGTCCAAAAGTGGAGAAAGACATTCTTCTAGTATGTTTCCTGCGATTGCAGTTGTCAGGTTATAAATCCTTATCATCACTATCCTAGCAGCAATCAATCATGTGCTTTTTTTTCTTTGTGGTTTGTCAGGACAGAATTATGTGACAGTAAAAGCCCGTGTCCTACATCCTGAATTTCGGGGCCGCATGGTATGTTGCTTTTTACTGAATAACATCATAAAAGTTCTTTCTACACAGCAGTCATTGCCAAACTCAATTTCAATTATAGATATCACTTACATAGTCATAGACTGTACGAATATGATGAGTTTCAGAAATGAATTTTATAGACCATTTTCTTCTGTGTTAGATTCTTCTGAATTGTTGGAATGTGACATTAGGATACAATGAGGAAGAAAAGTAGAAATTTATGTTGGATGTAGGAAGAAATTCCAGATGGGCCTACAGCCAATACTAATGGCGAGGTCACAAAAGAACCATTTATTCCTGAATTATTCCTACTTGTCAGCACCTCCTCAGAATGGCTCATCCTTTGCCAGAGATAACTGCTGGATCTCTCACAGAGAAACAAGAGGGCTTCCATTAATGGATGGAATCCCGTGAGCATATTGATGCTCGTCCACATAGTGTTTTAGTGAGGAGCTATCCCTTAATTTGCAGTAGTTGTGCAGATTGTACTCAGAGATCTGGAAACTTTGAAGCTCATCTCTTGTTCTCCTTGGTATCATTGGGTTAGTGGTTAGTTCTATATTGGATGAGCTATATAGCCTTGAGGGACTGAACTTTTAGTGGCTTGTAAAGAATCTCATTCCATTTCTTTTGTTGATTGGAGAAGAATTATTCAAGGGCTTTGGAGAACAAAGAAAGCTCCTTAAGCATTGTTAAGGGCAAATGGCTGTGTGTTTCTTTTCATTGGTCTTGGGTATTTGACTCAAAGACTTTTTTTTTTTCTAGATACTTAGAATCTTGTCTGCATTGAGGATGCATGCCCTTGGTGCTCTTGCAAGAAACTGTACCTATCTCTAAAAGCAAATGAGAATAGTTTCTTAGCAATGTAAGTGGAGAGTAGGTTATCATGTTGCGTAGATTGGATACAGTAGGATGACTCAGTGCTTGGTAATTAACCTTGTCTCTGTCACTATAGGTATGTTGGCAGAGAACTAGAGAGATTTTTGCATGATGGTCGATAAAAATTTAGTTTATTTGTCCTAAATGATAAAGAAATCAAGGGAGGATGAAATAGGAAGCATATGATTGGAATTTCATATAACAGTAACCCAGATTAGATGCTGTAAAAAGTTTTTGGTGGTACGCCTTGTCAAAAGCATTTGTTTATGCGGTGGCGAGAGAACATTTTCATTAAGATCGCTTGAGATGACTGAAGACATAAGTGTTATTTAAGCGAAGCTGAATTAGAAAACCACCTATAAGAAGTTTTCCAATATGTGGTAGGTTTATTTAAGAAAAATCTTCCATGAGGTAATTATGGGCCTAGAGTATGCTTCCATTTTAGACATGAGTGGAGGATATGATATGATGCAGCATCTTTGTTAGGAACTTAGGAAAGGAAAATTAACTAAGATGATTCCTCTTAATCTTCCGTCTCATTTGGAAGGAAAGAAACAAAAGGGCATTTCAAGGAGTAAAATTCTCTTGGGATTGTTTCAGGGATAATTGGTTAAACACCATTCATTTTTGGTATAGTGGGAAAGTGAAATCGCATACTTCTAGTTAGTTGGAATGTTAGGAGCAACATCTTTATGCCAAATTTTGTTTATGGGCTGCTTTCCCTTTTGTCGCCATTTTTTTTTTTTTTTTTATAGAGGTGATACCCCTTTGTGCATTCTTAATCAAATTTTGTGTATAATTGGAAGAAGAAAATCGTGTGTTGTATTAGACCGTAGAAATGAACAGATTCTTCCTTTTATTATGGTTTGCGATGTGGCATGTCTCTGGAATAATATTAGGAAAAGTAGGACTTCCATACAATAGCTGACTTGTCTCTGGTGGTTTTGGGCAGATTAGACAGTGAACTTAAGATTTTTCAGTGAGAAGAGGAGGTTTAGGGAAGTGAGCTTATATCAAGAGGGTGGGACTTGGAGAAGGTCTTAGATGTCACTAGGAAGTGCTCAACTTGGAGTTGTGGAACTGCATGTATGTATTGTAGGATACAGATGGATCCCTTAAATTGTATGATAGTGGGTAAAAGGGTTTAGCAGTTGTTGTTTGATCATTACACATGGTTTTCACTTTAAGCATTGCTTCAAGTGAAGTTGGAAGCAACTTGAAATTTTAGTAAAGGTCCAAGGTGAGAGAGATGGAAATCAAATTCTGTTGATATATTCAAATGTCAGCTGGAGTGAGTCTGCATTTAGAGTTAAAGGCTGTTCACAGTAAACAAATAGTATGGTTCATTGATTCTGGGAAAAGATACTACCTGCAAAGCTGTCAAGAATGCTCTGCGATGATCTGATTCTTGAAATTATGGAATTGCATAGTTGCATTATGAGTCGCTTGAGAAATTGCATCTATAGACAGCAAATGTGCCAAAGTTGGAGTTTCCTGGGAAATGTTAAAGAGATCGTCTGTCATTGGGGTTTGTCATTTTTCTCCTAAAATAAGAAGTGTTTCTATGGTCATTATCTAGACTAGGCATGTGCTAGGTCTGTAGGAGATTGTCGATGAAAGAGATTAATTGTTTTATTGGAGATGGATCTTTTGATTCTAGTGTAGAATGAAAATTACAACTTATAAGAACTGGGTTTTACTAATGATCACCATTGATTTGATCGACATGCATTTGGTTACTGAATGCTGAATGTCCCAAGCTCCACAGTGACACAGGTAGTCATAAGGCTTTGAGTAATTGTTTGTTCACTTACTTAAAGCTCCTATGAGCAGTTTATTCAGTTTTATCTATGTACTTGGAATGTCATCTAGATGATAAATGGGTTAGAGTTTGTTTTTCCACTTGGCTTGGCCCTCCTCAGCTGAATGAATTTTCTGTGCCTGACCTTTTTTTCTTTTTAATCTATTTCTGCTTTTTGATGTTTAGGTGTCAGCATTTCTTTCTCACCATTTTTCTGAGGTCACGGACTACAGCTTTACTGCTGACATGGAGACTGAGGTAAACTCTTTTAACTCATAAAATGCCTTTTCCGTCTATGACGACTCCAATTTTCAGTATGTCTGCTGATCTTGGCTGACCTTGGCTAATAAGTACTACTGTTCAGCTCGATAATGTGTCAGCTGGTCTAACGGAGTGGAAAGGTCTTCTGAAAGATTATTGGGCACGATTTAGCTCATATTGCAATCGCACTGCTACTGTTCATATTCATCAGGTGTGGCTTTTTGTTTTTCCCCACATGAGCCTACTAGTAGTTCCATCTCAATAGAATGCTTTCAAATTGGCAGGTGGAGAAGATGTTGGAGAAGACATTTGGGGACTTTTTATTTGCTTCTCTTCCTGATAAAAGTAGGAGGTGTCCAAGGTATACCCAAAATGGCTCATATGTGTTGATAGTGGAATGTAAGAAGCATCTAGTTTTATCCTCCAAATTGTGGATTTACTTGAACATCTAGCTTGTCATTGGATTTACAGATCTTTCTTTTTTTCTTAGTTCATCTACAGAAGTTGAACCATGGCTATTGTCTGAGTTTGCAACTTGTGAACAGTTCATTGAAAATGATTGGTCTAGTCAGTTGATCTTGTGGACAGTTTGTACGTGCGCTTGCTTGATGGAAATTTATGGAGTTGGTTATCTGTTGTAAAAAGCTTTGGTACTTTTGCTTACATGAAAGTGTTATATTGTCCTTTGTAATCACTGTTAATCTTTACCATCAATTTGCAGTTGTATGGAGGGCACTTTGATATTTAAAGTAAGCAGGTTTGGTGCTGGCTACTTTATAGGTTGTGATCAGCACCCTAAGTGCAAGTGAGTCTCTCTCTCTCTCTTTATATGTGTGCTCGTGCGCGGCTCTCTCTCTCTCTCTCTCTCTCTCTCTCTCTCTCTCTCATTGCATGCCTGTTTCATATTATCTCTTGCCTGTAATGGTCCTTCATGAGAACATAAGATTGGAAATCAGATCTTCTTGACCTGAATGAAGATGGGTTTGACTCTGTTTACTACAGATGTCTAAATTAGGCCAAAGTAATGACTTAAAGCAAATGGATGGACCTTTCCTTATTTTCCAGAATAAATAGACTAAATTGACAATAGAATGTGTAATATTTCATATTTTAAGATAAGGTAGCCTCACTGACAAGTGATTGGAAGTGACTTCTGGAGCAAAAAGCACGGTGGTAAAAGATAGGTTTCGTAACTTTTCATATTAATAGGAGCAGGAAGGCATTTGCGGAGGATTGCTACCAATTTAATCTTGGAGGACTCTCCAGGGAGATTGATTTTTCAAGACAAGCCCAATATCGGGAGTTGGAAGCTTTTGCTGATTTGTTTAATTGTTGAATGATTCTTGCAAACACAGCAACTGTAATATGTCATGGTTTTAGAATTGTGTCAAAGATGAATTATTGTCAGTAAGATCCTTTTACTTCCTGAGGGAAGACCAGTGATTGTGGTAGGATAAATTTTCCCTAGAAAGCTATTTGGAAAGTGAAAGTTCCACTACGGTTTGCTTTCTTTAATTGGGTTTTTGGGAACACATTCCTACTTGGACAATCTGAAGAAGAGAAGTGTTGGCCAATAGATGTTTCCTTCAAGAAAAACAAAAGGAAGAAAAATACCTTGACACATCTTCTTCTTCATTATCCTTGAATGATATCTTTTGGCAATTGTTATGCCTCTATGAGGCTATGCTGGTTATAGCTGGATCCAGTTGCTGGAGCTATGGGAATGGAAGGGTATTCAAACCCGTCTGGCAGGGTTTCAAATCTGTCTCCATAGGTACTCAATTTCTGTTTTTACTTTTTGGTTAGTTTGGAAACAAATAAGTAATTAAAACTTCGTTTAAATTTTTAATATTTTTGATGGAATGGGGATTAACTTTTGATCAAAAGCTTTGATTAACATTGATGAATGTTAGTCATAGAATCAAGCAGGTTGGCTTTGGCTCTTTCATCAGATGTTTTTGTGTCCCCACCCCCCCCCCCCCCCCCAAAAAAAAAAATAGAAAAAAAAAAAGACCTGCATAGTGATAATCTTTATTTGTAGGGGCCAGTAAAAGAAAGCTAACACAGTTAATTTTTTATCCTTGATTAAATCAGTAAGTGGTAGTGTTGTTCCAATCAGCAAAACAGTAACTGTGCACAATATACGACTTAAGTTGCTGTTCAGCCAGGAGCATGGCTACCAACATCAACATCAACATCACCTTTATCCCAAACTAGTTGGGGTCGGCGGTCGATGAACCCGTCCTAAAATAGAAAAGCTTAAAATGTACTAAAAAATATCTACCAACATCAACATCAACAACCTTTATCCCAAACTATTGGGGTCGGCGGTCGATGAACCCGTCCTAAAATAGAAAAGCTTAAAATGTACTAAAAAATATACTAAAAATAAAAGCTAAAATCGGATAGGTTCCTCCATATATAAATAAATCTAATAAAAAGATTACAATGAATAATCCACTTTACATACCTTCCTCTAATGCTAAGTTTCACTGTACCTCAATCATATTTCCCACTCTATTAAATCTTGTTTTACTACTTTCCCCCAAGTAAGTTTCGGCCAACCTCATCCTTTTTTCATATTATGTTCTTGGTAACACACTTCTGTTCTTATCGGAGCATCTAAGGGTCTACTAAGGATGAGCATGGTTCCAGGGTAGAACCTGGAACCTGAAGAACCGGACCGATGGAACCGATCGGTTCCAAGTTCCAAGGTATGGAAGGTAGGTTTCAGGTTCCAAAAATTAGGAAACCTATTCTGACGGGTAGGTTCCAGGTTCTAGGTAGGTGGAACCTGGAACCGAAACCTGGACCTTGGAGCAAGTATATGTCTTTGCGCATCCTGCGGTATTCCATAATATCCAATGCTGAGTATATAATCCGGAACCACTTTATCATTAAGATTTTTACTTTGTTAATGTTTCATATTTTTCGTCTCTAAATATGAGTTGTGGTCAGTGAATTTTAGTAGTAGATGATGGTCATTAAATATGATTATTCATTGTAATCGTTTAACTAAGAATACATGTGGAACCTGGGTGGAACCTGAAACCGACCCTAGAACCTGCGACAGGGTAGGTTCTAGGCTCCAAGATATGCAAGGTAGGTTCCAGGTTTCACAAAATGAGGAACCTATATAGACGGGTAGGTTTCAGGCTCCAGGTAGAACCTGTACGGAACCTGGAGCCGCTCACCCTTAAGGTCTACGGAGAATATGTCCAAACCATCTCAATCTATGTTCTCTCATCTTCTCTGCCATCGGTGCTATTCCAACTTTTCGTCGAATATCGTCATTTCTTATCTTATCCATCCTTGTATGACCACACATCCACCTTAACATCCTCATTTCTGCTACCCCAATTTTATGCTCGTGTTGCTTCTGTACTGGCCAACATTCAGCTCCGTATAGCATTGCAGGTCTTATTGCTATTCTATAAAATTTTCCCTTTAACCTAAGAGGGATTTTGCGATCACACAAAAACTCTGATGCACTGCACCATTTCATCCAACCTGCTTTGATTCTATGGCTAACATCCTCATCAATCTCTCCCCTCTTTTGCAAAATTGATCCCAAATATCTGAAAGCATCTTTCTTAGGCACCCAATGACAATAATCTAGATCATCTCAACATTCCAAGTAAATTATCTCACTTAATTTACAACCAAGAGATATCGCTTGAAACAGAATCAAAAGTTGAAATCCTTCTCGGTAATTTGCACCTCAACCAATCATTTCTTCTTTAATCATATAACATTATTTCTGAGGTGAATTGACCAATCACACATTGAAAAGATTTATATCTGATACTACTACAAGGTAGAAAGCTCCATTTGTTTTAAATAAACATAGTGATGTCAAGCCACTTAATATTAGCAAGTGGAACTCTAACTAGAGACAGGTGAGACAATGAAGGATTACTAGTTGACAAATCTGGAAGAAAAGTGTTTTACAAACTTATTCGATCATGATGCCGCATCATGCTCAATAAAAGATCAAAAGTCATAACGTCAACAATTGTTTGCATAGTTAAAAATACAATTCAGCACTCAAATGCCTTGTGCACTCAAAGTATTTATCACATCCATGTGGTATTCTGGTGAAATTCATTATGTCATGCCTCCCAAGCCACACCAGAAATTTCTCTAGTTGAACGCATTGCACTGTGCTTTTTTTCAGGTCATGTAATGGAGTCATGTCTAACTTTGCCAACTGAGTAAAATATCTTAAGCTCAATACAGTCTTATCTGCTGGCCAAAAAAGGAAAGGTCCAATCCATCTGCATTCAAGTCATAACTTTGGCCTAATTTAGACATCGTGTAGTAAACAGAGTCAAACCCATCTTCATTCAGGTCAAGAAGATCTGATTTCCAATCTTATGTTCTCATGAAGGACCATTACAGGCAAGAGATAATATGAAACAGGCATGCAATGAGAGAGAGAGAGAGAGAGAGAGAGAGAGAGAGAGAGAGCCGCGCACGAGCACACATATAAAGAGAGAGAGAGAGACTCACTTGCACTTAGGGTGCTGATCACAACCTATAAAGTAGCCAGCACCAAACCTGCTTACTTTAAATATCAAAGTGCCCTCCATACAACTGCAAATTGATGGTTAAAGATTAACAGTGATTACAAAGGACAATATAACACTTTCATGTAAGCAAAAGTACCAAAGCTTTTTACAACAGATAACCAACTCCATAAATTTCCATCAAGCAAGCGCACGTACAAACTGTCCACAAGATCAACTGACTAGACCAATCATTTTCAATGAACTGTTCACAAGTTGCAAACTCAGACAATAGCCATGGTTCAACTTCTGTAGATGAACTAAGAAAAAAAGAAAGATCTGTAAATCCAATGACAAGCTAGATGTTCAAGTAAATCCACAATTTGGAGGATAAAACTAGATGCTTCTTACATTCCACTATCAACACATATGAGCCATTTTTGGGTATACCTTGGACACCTCCTACTTTTATCAGGAAGAGAAGCAAATAAAAAGTCCCCAAATGTCTTCTCCAACATCTTCTCCACCTGCCAATTTGAAAGCATTCTATTGAGATGGAACTACTAGTAGGCTCATGTGGGGAAAAACAAAAGCCACACCTGATGAATATGAACAGTAGCAGTGCGATTGCAATATGAGCTAAATCGTGCCCAATAATCTTTCAGAAGACCTTTCCACTCCGTTAGACCAGCTGACACATTATCGAGCTGAACAGTAGTACTTATTAGCCAAGGTCAGCCAAGATCAGCAGACATACTGAAAATTGGAGTCGTCATAGACGGAAAAGGCATTTTATGAGTTAAAAGAGTTTACCTCAGTCTCCATGTCAGCAGTAAAGCTGTAGTCCGTGACCTCAGAAAAATGGTGAGAAAGAAATGCTGACACCTAAACATCAAAAAGCAGAAATAGATTAAAAAGAAAAAAAGGTCAGGCACAGAAAATTCATTCAGCTGAGGAGGGCCAAGCCAAGTGGAAAAACAAACTCTAACCCATTTATCATCTAGATGACATTCCAAGTACATAGATAAAACTGAATAAACTGCTCATAGGAGCTTTAAGTAAGTGAACAAACAATTACTCAAAGCCTTATGACTACCTGTGTCACTGTGGAGCTTGGGACATTCAGCATTCAGTAACCAAATGCATGTCGATCAAATCAATGGTGATCATTAGTAAAACCCAGTTCTTATAAGTTGTAATTTTCATTCTACACTAGAATCAAAAGATCCATCTCCAATAAAACAATTAATCTCTTTCATCGACAATCTCCTACAGACCTAGCACATGCCTAGTCTAGATAATGACCATAGAAACACTTCTTATTTTAGGAGAAAAATGACAAACCCCAATGACAGACGATCTCTTTAACATTTCCCAGGAAACTCCAACTTTGGCACATTTGCTGTCTATAGATGCAATTTCTCAAGCGACTCATAATGCAACTATGCAATTCCATAATTTCAAGAATCAGATCATCGCAGAGCATTCTTGACAGCTTTGCAGGTAGTATCTTTTTCCCAGAATCAATGAACCATACTATTTGTTTACTGTGAACAGCCTTTAACTCTTAAATGCAGACTCACTCCAGCTGACATTTGAATATATCAACAGAATTTTGATTTCCATCTCTCTCACCTTGGACCTTTACTAAAATCTTTCAAGTTGCTTCCAACTTCACTTGAAGCAATGCTTAAAGTGAAAACCATGTGTAATGATCAAACAACAACTGCTAAACCCTTTTACCCACTATCATACAATTTAAGGGATCCATCTGTATCCTACAATACATACATGCAGTTCCACAACTCCAAGTTGAGCACTTCCTAGTGACATCTAAGACCTTCTCCCAAGTCCCACCCTCTTGATATAAGCTCACTTCCCTAAACCTCCTCTTCTCACTGAAAAATCTTAAGTTCACTGTCTAATCTGCCCAAAACCACCAGAGACAAGTCAGCTATTGTATGGAAGTCCTACTTTTCCTAATATTATTCCAGAGACATGCCACATCGCAAACCATAATAAAAGGAAGAATCTGTTCATTTCTACGGTCTAATACAACACACGATTTTCTTCTTCCAATTATACACAAAATTTGATTAAGAATGCACAAAGGGGTATCACCTCTACAAAAAAAAAAAAAAATGGCGACAAAAGGGAAAGCAGCCCATAAACAAAATTTGGCATAAAGATGTTGCTCCTAACATTCCAACTAACTAGAAGTATGCGATTTCACTTTCCCACTATACCAAAAATGAATGGTGTTTAACCAATTATCCCTGAAACAATCCCAAGAGAATTTTACTCCTTGAAATGCCCTTTTGTTTCTTTCCTTCCAAATGAGACGGAAGATTAAGAGGAATCATCTTAGTTAATTTTCTTCTTTCCTAAGTTCCTAACAAAGATGCTGCATCATATCATATCCTCCACTCATGTCTAAAATGGAAGCATACTCTAGGCCCATAATTACCTCATGGAAGATTTTTCTTAAATAAACCTACCACATATTGGAAAACTTCTTATAGGTGGTTTTCTAATTCAGCTTCGCTTAAATAACCACTTATGTCTTCAGTCATCTCAAGCGATCTTAATGAAAATGTTCTCTCGCCACCGCATAAACAAATGCTTTTGACAAGGCGTTACCACCAAACTTTTTTACAGCATCTAATCTGGGTTACTGTTATATGAAATTCCAATCATATGCTTCCTATTTCATCCTCCCTTGATTTCTTTATCATTTAGGACAAATAAACTAAATTTTTTATCGACCATCATGCAAAAATCTCTCTAGTTCTCTGCCAACATACCTATAGTGACAGAGACAAGGTTAATTACCAAGCACTGAGTCATCCTACTGTATCCAATCTACGCAACATGATAACCTACTCTCCACTTACATTGCTAAGAAACTATTCTCATTTGCTTTTAGAGATAGGTACAGTTTCTTGCAAGAGCACCAAGGGCATGCATCCTCAATGCAGACAAGATTCTAAGTATCTAGAAAAAAAAAAAAGTCTTTGAGTCAAATACCCAAGACCAATGAAAAGAAACACACAGCCATTTGCCCTTAACAATGCTTAAGGAGCTTTCTTTGTTCTCCAAAGCCCTTGAATAATCTTCTTCTCCAATCAACCAAAAGAAATGGAATGAGATTCTTTACAAGCCACTAAAAGTTCAGTCCCTCAAGGCTATATAGCTCATCCAATATAGAACTAACCACTAACCCAATGATACCAAGGAGAACAAGAGATGAGCTTCAAAGTTTCCAGATCTCTGAGTACAATCTGCACAACTACTGCAAATTAAGGGATAGCTCCTCACTAAAACACTATGTGGACGAGCATCAATATGCTCACGGGATTCCATCCATTAATGGAAGCCCTCTTGTTTCTCTGTGAGAGATCCAGCAGTTATCTCTGGCAAAGGATGAGCCATTCTGAGGAGGTGCTGACTAGTAGGAATAATTCAGGAATAAATGGTTCTTTTGTGACCTCGCCATTAGTATTGGCTGTAGGCCCATCTGGAATTTCTTCCTACATCCAACATAAATTTCTACTTTTCTTCCTCATTGTATCCTAATGTCACATTCCAACAATTCAGAAGAATCTAACACAGAAGAAAATGGTCTATAAAATTCATTTCTGAAACTCATCATATTCGTACAGTCTATGACTATGTAAGTGATATCTATAATTGAAATTGAGTTTGGCAATGACTGCTGTGTAGAAAGAACTTTTATGATGTTATTCAGTAAAAAGCAACATACCATGCGGCCCCGAAATTCAGGATGTAGGACACGGGCTTTTACTGTCACATAATTTCTGTCCTGACAAACCACAAAGAAAAAAAAGCACATGATTGATTTGCTGCTAGGATAGTGATGATAAGGATTTATAACCTGACAACTGCAATCGCAGGAAACATTACTAGAAGAATGTCTTTTCTCCACTTTTGGACGAATGTGTCTCCCACTAAGAGGCAAATTTAAGCATGAAAGGCTAGTACAAGTTGAATTTGTTGTGATAAGTGACCCTCTGACTGGACAAGACCATGAACCGACCTATTGACCAGATAGCAATTCAACCAGTTGAATTATTTAACTGACCACATCTTAAACGCTCTTTTCGTCGAAGTACTATTACTCCATGGTAATTCAAGAGCTTATATTGTTCTCACATGATACAAGACCAGATAATTATGCTATACCACTGTGTGACCACAATTTGTTTTTGCACCTGAATCTGACAAATAGTATCCCAACCTGACAACTTTACATTTCCGAGGCCACATCATGATTCACAAATCACAAAATTCACAAAATGAATATGGTAGTTTTAGCTGTGCAAGTAATTCAACAGCTTTCAGTTTAGTCATACAAGACAATAACAAAATCTGAAGCCACCACGAAAATCCATCTTTGAAAGGATAACCATGCAATAGCAAAGCCAGTTTTTTTTTGGGTGAAAGTCAGAGTTAACATTTATAGCTTCTGCCACGATAAATGGAAGAAAAGCTGGACAAGCATAGCCCATCAAGCACAGAAGGACCCAAGGCCCTGATGGAAAAAAGAAGAGCCATTAATTGCATTCAGGACAATGAAAAACTCTGCAGCCATTACGAAAAACCATCTTTGAAAGGATAAGTATGCAATAACAAAGTTGGACTTGATATTTATTGCTTCTGCCAGGATAAATGGAAGAAGGCTGGACAAGCACAGAAGGACCAAAGGCCCTGATGGAAAATAGAAGAGACATTGATTGCATTCAGGACAATCACAAACTCTGCAGCCATTATGAAAATCTGCAGCTATTGCGAAAATCCATCTTTGAAAGGATAACCATGCAATAGCAAAGTTGGAGTTAATAGTCATTGCTTCCAGCAGGATAAATAGAAGAAGGCTGGACAAGCATTGCCTATCAAGCACAGAAGGACCAAAGGCCCTGATGGAAAAAAGAAGAGCCATTTATTGCATTCAGGACCACTGCTTCAAGAAGTCAGATCATCCTGGCGTTTGGGAAAGCAAAAGCGGATGACGGGTCTGCCTTTTATCTTCCTCCTTTAACTCATATCAAAACTTGAATATACAGAAGTAGCTCGAGATAACTTTTCATATTCTCTGTTGGCTGATTTTGTGGAATGTTCAAAATTCAATCAGATAAAAGACACTGCCATTTAAAAATCAAGTAAAACTACTATAATTCTTTGAAATTTAATGAAAATCTGAAACTCAGCAACATTCCTTTTAATTTGTACCAGCCCCCTGGGCAATATCTTGAGATAGATAAGGTGATAATTGGATGAAACACAGCATGTTGCAAATTTAGTTTGACTAAGAGCCCCAACCCCGTTCATGTTGATGATTTCTAAATTGAAATGACATTCATAGAAAATCACCTTATATGCACATCCCTGATTGGCAAATCTCAATGCTACTTGCCATCATGATAAAAGGACAATATCAGAACACTCACTGCCTTTTGCATGCAATTCTAGGCATTTACCTGCAGTACTTTCAGTGTGCTCGCGTATGTAGACGGCCTCCCGATTCCAAGCTCTTCCAGCTTCTTAACCTTTAATACTTAAGATTGTAAAGATGCAGAACAATGCATCCAAAGGAAGAAATTTCAAAAACTAGCATCACTGGTAACATAACTCAGCTACTACTATTCTAATCTCAACCAGAAGATTACTCTGAATCCATCAAAGGGATAACAGCTATATAGACCACTCTCTCCCTCCCTCCCTCTTTCTATTGAAAACCCTAATGAAAACTGGAAACAATAAATAAATATAAACATATCACTCTTAAACTCTCCTGAACAACGTGGAAAACACCAAACACATATTGTTACAGAAAGAACAGAACTTCTCAATGATGCATGTCACAAGTAAATCAAAGAAATAATAACCTCCAATATAAGATCTTTCTAATGAACTTCAGCTTTTCAGAATCATTCCAAACACGAGAAGATGGATTCTTTGCTGATATAAGGCACATCATGAAGATTACCCGAAACCATTCAGAAGAGTTCGATTAATGTAAATGAAATGACAGTAACTTACTAATGCACCCTCTGAGTAGCGTGATGGAGGCTGAGTGTAGTGTTGCTTGGATCGCACATCACCGAGAGACAGTAAATCTCCAACCTACAAAACAAGGATTCATTAAAGTCTTGATAGAACTTGAAAGTAACCTGGCGATTATAAGCAAAAGATCATCAAGAACAGACTTTGAGATGCTGATATAGTTCTATCTCCTTATATGGATTTACTTATCAAGACAAACATTAATTCTTCTATATGTCTCAATATCCTATATGGTTCTATACCTTCAGAGAGCTCAGTACACCAAAAGCTTCATCACGTTCATTCCCTTCATTTTCTTTAGACCTCACTGTTTCCGCTTCCACATCCTGAAAATAGATACATAGCAGTATAAAAAGTAGCTTGGCAAAAGAAAAAATACCCATCCGCAAGAGTTGATCCAATCTAAGCATTGGCTCTCGCCAAAAGACAAAGCCTCAAAGATGACTCACCTTTTAGACTTTATGATGCACTACACACTCCATAAAAACATGCAAATCCAGTAACGCATTTAAAAAATCAACTTCCGAAACAAACATTAGCAGATTCCCAACTATGCTATACTACTCAAATTCATCATTGACATCTAGCTCTTTCATTTAATGTAAGGCTTCTTCATACTATGGATTCGGCTCAGAAATTTTCCATGCAGAAGCCAACTAACTAGCACGCTCTTCTACAAAATCACAGTTCCATAGACCAAATTCACATTGAGATATATAAACCAATAAAAAACCAAACTCCTTGTCCTTTTTTCTCCATTAATCATCTATAAATGCCTATCATGGTAAGTAAAATGTTTGACTTTTGATCCAGCTAATGCACATGGAAGTAACATATCATTTAATTATAAATGTTTGTTTACGCTGCAAGTCTCCACATGACTATCTTCATTTAAGATTTCAGTTAGCTTCCAATAGGAAGAAACCTTTTTCAGATTCTATTTTAACCACTTGTAAAATCCAGTAAGACTCCCTCACTCAAAAAGCAGGTTCAATTTTACTTTTTCTCACGCTCAAAACCATGACTTCCCAGATACTGTACTGCTATATCTATTTGGGCATCCTCCATATCAATGCTATTCCTCATCAAATTCTCGAATAAGCTCGTTGGTCTCTCAGAAATTACTAGCACCATTTCTTACATTTGATAAGCATGCTTGTTGAACTCTATCCACTCTGAAATAATGATACTTTACCACAACAAACTGAAATGGCACTCACAGCAATGAGCTTCTTGGAATTTCACACATTTTCAACGTAGAAGCCATGACATCAGTGTAACGAGCACAATCTTGCTGATAAAGATTTTATACCTTGAAAACTGCCTGGTAACCAAGAAACCCAATTTTCGAGCTTGAAGTGTTCAACACTATAGAGCCATCCGCATTCCCAATCTCCACATGAATCTGGATTTGAACAACACTTAAGTCGTCGAGTCAACAACCTTTAGGAACAACATACAAGCAGGTACCAATAATACAGTTGATAAAAGCAACAAAAACTGAGAAGACTGTTATAGTTGAACTTGCTTCAAATCTAATTGCATAATGTTGACTTTGCTGGGGAAGGATAGAACCCCTTCCATTTCCATAACTATATGGTTATTACTCCTAAATTTCCAGAACTGAGGTCCAGTACCCTCTCATCCAGAACAAATTTAGAGTAAAGCTTACAAATGGTACTGAATTTAACTTGAGTCCCTATAACAACATCTCTTAACCATGATTATCAACATTGGCCAAGCATGCATTTCCGTTAGCCAGGGGATGGTAGAGAAAATTATCAGATACACTTCATCCCAAAAATTTTCATCAGAGGAAGAGACCACGGGAACACATTGATAAACCTTCACAACCTATTCCAGGGCTTTTCCTTCTTTGTAACTTTTTGATTTTTCTTAGGGTCTTTTTGGAATGAGAAAGGACAAAGATATTGAAGGAATCAATGACATTGCGTATGATACCATTCTATACTGCATTCTCATGCTTGAACAAACAGAAAAAGGCCCACACTAAATGGGAGAAAAAGAGAAGGAAAGAAAAGCTCTATAGTAGAAATTCACGAAGCTTATCATATCCTTACCTGATTAATTACAGCAGGTTCCATTTGGCATGCAATAGTACGAGACCAGATAAGAGTGTACAACTTCAAAGAATCTTCATCAAGTATATCAATCAGCGATGCTGCAAGACAAAAAATGAACATTAATAGCATGCATCAATCTGTATTACATTAGTCAATATGTCTTGGAAAGTTGGCAACTTTACATGGTAACCTCCGGATATCAGTTGGTCTAATTGCTTCATGGGCTTCTTGGGCATTTTTCACCTTCTTAAAGTACTTGCGCGCAGCCTCTGTTGCAAAGTCTGACCCATACCTACATAAGAGCAACTCAAGCTTATTAGACCTGCTATCTTCATGGATTTCATTAATTGCACAGTTTTATTTCACAATATCAAGAGATGACTTGATGTAACTCAACGCC
Source organism: Psidium friedrichsthalianum (assembly GCA_019149425.1). Lineage (NCBI taxonomy): Eukaryota > Viridiplantae > Streptophyta > Magnoliopsida > Myrtales > Myrtaceae > Psidium > Psidium friedrichsthalianum. The sequence continues at coordinate 17,377 of JAGVVM010001322.1, read as the reverse complement.
ATTCATTGGAACATCAAACAATTTATCCAACTGTAAAATTGCTTTTACACATATGCATTACTTCCTAAGTTCCTCCAGCACCATATACTTTAATTCTTTCTAAGAACCTATTGCATGGTACGATATATTAATCTCCAAATGGTAAGGATGCTTTGGTTTGGAACAATGAAAGAGTTTGGATGTTTTCTGTAAAGTCTTACTACAAGCTGCTAGATAGGGAGGCTGTTGGTGGTAGAATAGATTTTCCTTGGAAAGCAATTTGGAAAGTGAGGATTCCAACTAGTGTGTCTTTTTGTCGGTTCCCTCCCCCTCCCCCCTCTCTTCTCTTCCTCCTCCTCCTCCTGGGAAGCAACCTGAGAAGAATCCTTACTTTAGATGATGGTTTGGACAAGAATGGTCTGGACAGTTTCCTATGCTTGCACAGGGTTATGTTGAGTTATTGGAGGTTCCGTCGAGCAAACTTTGGGCTTGCAGGGCATTTGTTTACAGTGCAACAAGAATAAAAAGGATTACCTCAATTCCTCTCCCTCTGGTTTTTGGTTGATTATGGAAGGTGCAAAACAAGAGAGCTTTAGATGGAAGGAATTTTCCATTTCAATTGGATTGATAGTTATGAACTTTTTGTATAGTGGGTACTTGCAAAAGGATGTAAATGCTTTAGTGATATAGCTGATGATTTATTTTGATGACTGCTCTGCATATGGCTTTAGTTAATTTGGACTATTTTGTATGAGGGTTTGCACCCCCTTGGTAGGGGTGTGCAACCAGACCGGGTTTATCTGGAATCCAGATCGGACCACTCGAAAAACAGGTCCGGGAACTAGTTCCCATTCAAACTAGTTCCAAATTTTGGGAATCGGGTGGAATCGGACCGGTTTTGGAACCAATTTTTAGCTACTGTTAAAAAAAAACACCATAATCTCGCTCGCCTCACCTCCTCTGTTTTTGGTGGATTATAATTTCTATTGCTCACATTAAGGATTTTTGCTTTTGGTGGATAGTGAGTTTTATTACTCATCTTTTACTTTGAATCTTCTTTTTTTTTGGGGGGGGGGGGGGGGGGGGGGATCTTAAGAGTGTTAAGAAAATCTTTTACTTCGAATCATTTCATTGCTACTCATATTATTTTGCTGGTAAAATGAAATAAAATAAAAAAGAAAAAGAGGTTCTCAGGTAGACCATGAAATCAGACTGAAAAAATAGGATAGGTTACAAAACATATTTCAGGACAAATAGGGTGGGTTCCAGGTTCCAAATTTTGGAACTGATTATAGCAGGGTCGGTTTTAGGATCTAGATCCGGAACCTACCCACTTGGCCCATGGTCACCCCTACCCCTTAGTGCCTTATCATTGAACTTTTTATGTATCAAAGAAAAAGTAATAACAACCTCAAAACAGTGAAATAACCACTATGCCAATATAAAGGTAAGGAGGTTGCTGCCCCATCAAATTGGAAAAAGACATGGGATAGAACCTCATATCGCATTAGAAAAGGCATCAAAAGCAACCCAGGAGCCTGTATCGTAAAACACATTAGAAAAGGCATCAACACTTAGATGTCTCGTTTATAACTTCCCTTTAACTCCCACAGACATTTGCTTGATAAAATCTCTTCCATGTGCAATAGAAGTCACTCTTTGACGAAGATGCAAATTTTTAGCCAATTGTTTGAAAAGTGGATCTTGATAGGAAGGAAATCAATTTCATGGAGCCACCATCAGTGCTTGCAAATCCAGACTGACTATATTTGCAGCAGCATCTAAATAACCAAATTGAGAGGAAAAGAAATGTGTCTTTCACACAAAGTCAACCACATTAAGCTTAGACACTCTCCAGCCCTTCATTTATCCCATAGAAACTGACCTAATTTAAACCCTTCCCTCCAAAAATAGAAGTCAAGGAAACAAATCAAAATCCAGCTAATGAAAATGAAATAAGAAAACTTGAAAATACTTCACACGAGACAGCTATTCAAGAACTTGAACCTCAAACAACATTCCCTGTTTAAAATTTAAACAAGATAAATGGTAGCAAACCAGCTTTCACCTACAATAAGAAATAATGGAGACTGCACATGCAAGATCCAACCTTTCAAATATTCTAAATGCAAAAATCATCATGTTACCTGTCAATCACAAAAGAGCGTATATCTTTCACAGCCTCCTCAGATATCTGAAAAAAAAAGAGCAATTTACCACAAAGATAAGCAAATAAACTAGACAAATGCCAAATCACTAAAACAGAGTGTAGATGCCAATTAACTGAAATATTACAACATAACCGAAAGTTCCTTAACAGATCAAACTTGAATTAAGACAGAATGAATGTAGAACAGCTAAGCACAAAATATTGCACAAGGTCCATTAGAATGGGTATCTCTAGGGCGGCGCAGAAGTTCTATATAAGCTGAGTTTCTAATTTGAAACATGAGAACATGACTTCAGTTAGGAGAATAACTAAATTTGGTGCCATATAGCAAGTAAGACTTTGGTTGTGGGGGAAGACATGTACCCCTCTAGAAGATGCAAGTCTTTCACAATGATATGAAAATAGTCATAAAAATTCCTAAGTAAATCTCCCGTCCTACTTTTGAATTTATTTTGACACCATCTTAAAATTAATTTACTCGAACAGATCAGCACCCCCTTCATGGCCTTTCCATGAAACACCTACCCCCCCTCTTTTTTCCCTTTCTAAACAAGAGATGAAATCCACAACCTCACAAAAAGTCAAAATGGATTATCCCATTGAAACCAAAACTTATTCACAACCCAAGCTTCTATGACATACGACTTTTCCCAAGGATCAAAATCTAGCCAAAAACATATGGAAACCTATATGTAAAAGTACAAGGACTTTTATTTCAGGAGGGCAACACAAATGCACAAACCAGTACAAGTATTATATCCAAAAAAAAAAAAACTGTCAAGACATCAAATCCACTATGAGCCAACAAGGGGTGCCAACCGATGTAACAAAGATCTCAAAGCCAAAATAAGAGCTCAATGTTGAGCCAAGGGTGGAAGACACTTCTGAACTTTACAAAAAGTGTGGAACTTCAAACCAATGTTCGACAAGTGCTTGGATAGAAGACTCTTCCCCTTCAATAGACATCTTTTCCATTCTTCTCCAACCAACCAAAATCATAGAAAGAGGAATTGGGCAGGCCCAATTTATGATAAGATATTTGAATACCTTGCCATGCCCATAATTCATGCTCAACAGACCTCACTATAACTCAGCTTAGCCATAAGTACTCTAAAAGTTCTCATCCATGGTTCTCGAAGATGATTGACCACAATCTCTTCCTCCTTTTTGCAAAAAAAGCACCTATTGGCCAAAACTTTACCTCTCTTCTTCGGTTCAAAAAAGCTTTCATTTCCAACCAAAGAAAGCAAGCTAGAATGGACCTTTGCTTTCCAAATAGCTTTCCAAGGAAACCCCTCTTATTGCAATGAGTCAACTACTCTATTAGCCCATAAAAATGGTCTTGCAGAAAATTTCCAACTTTTGACATCAACTAACCGATACATGATCAAAGATTGGCACCATGCTAGAACCAAATTCAAAAAGTCAGCGGACAGTTCCTTCTTACTGCAGAAAATGGCATCCTAACAACTTATGATGGAAGAGGCACATCTACTCTTTTCAAATACTACAGCGACACTACCAGAAAGAAAGTTTAGGGGGTCAAAAGTTACAAAATGACAGCACGAGAATGTCCCTACAATTCACCCCAACATCAGTGCATATTATCACTGCCATGAAAAAATAACCAATCCTATCTACGTCACTTCCCCAGAGTGACTACACTAGAGTATGTACAAGCAACTAGGTAACTTCACGACAATCTTACAAAAAGAACAGCACCTACATGTAAACCATCAGTTCTGATGTATGTTATCAAACCAACTGCCTTGCCATCTGATAACTGTACCCCTTCGTAAAGCTTTTGTGCAAGCTGCATTCAAGAACTAATGTGAGTACCATAAAATAAAGCAGCTCCAGTCATTTTGTCATTCAAGAAAAACTTCATTCTGTCAATGACAAAGTAGAGTTTTTTTTGTGCAAGCTGCATTCAAGAACTATTTTCACTTTTCGCCAACCAATAGGCAAAGTAGAGTTTTCGAATCATAAGTTTTTTGTTAATAACAAAATATTGTCAATGACAAACATTTGAAAACGAAATTCCAAATTAGTTGTGGCGCTCGATAATAAATATCTAGAAAAACTACATAATTATGAGAGAGAAAACGTTCATTTTGAGCAAACTTTTCAAATTTGCAGTGTTATCTTTCTATTAGCCAAATTGTGGTATGGCAACCAGCCAAAGAGTGACACATGGTGTACTCTCAGATATTGTTGAGCAGGGATCGCATTTTAGCATTTCAAGGAGAGAAAAACATCAAAATCAATCTCTCGGATACTCAGGCAAGCAAACAACTGAACGCTTCCACGTATATTACTATCTACAGCATAATTACCTCAAACTAGGCTTAAATTTATGCACTTGGAAGTAAAATGCATGCTTCTTAACTTTCAAGAACTGTTTGTGCTGGTCAAAATATGCAGGCATCAGTTGAGGATGTCATCAGAATTTTAAGAAACAAAATTATAACCTTCATAGTGTATGTGGCTGGAAAATGTAATTTATTAGCAGCATCTTGCTGAAGAGTTGACGTGATGTAAGGTGTAGGAGGATTCCTTCTCTTCTTGTTACTTTTAGAGGCAACAACTTTGAAACCTTCAGATCTAATCTTTTCTTCAATATCCTTTGCCTCAACATATGAACCAATTGACAACTGGTTCAATTTTGTTGAAGCAAAATATGTCAAGTAGGATGGGATAGAACTGGATATAAGGGAAGGATCCAAACTTCTTCTCTCAAAGTCAACCTCCAAACTCCAATACTCTTGTGGAACAAACTGATCAATTTCCATTTCTCTATCACAAATAAGTGCTAAAGCAGCAGATTGGACTCGCCCGGCTGACTGGCAACCTGGTAGTTTCCTCCATAATATAGGAGAAATATTAAAACCAATCAGATAATCTAGAGCACGGCGTGCAAGGTAAGCATGCACCAAGTTTGCATCTATTTCTCTTGGTGCCTTGAGAGCAGCCTTGATGGATGATTCAGTTATCTCATGAAAAACAACTCTTGCTATAGTTATGTCATCACGTAAAGCATCCTGCTGCTGCAACATCTCAATGATGTGCCAAGCAATAGCCTCACCCTCACGATCAGGATCTGAAGCTAGAATTAAACTATCTGCTCTGAGAACCAAGACAGGAAGAGAGTATTCAGAAGCATAGTTAAGCATCAAATTATTTACCTTTTAAAAATTGACAGATATCGCAGATAATAGACATCAATGCATAACCTATTTCACTGGTATGGTTTTCATATTCATAGATAGGTTTATTATGGTGGACTAAAATCTGGTTGAATCAAGTTCATGAATATTCACTGAGCTCCTGAAAACTCCCTCAAGCAAAACACTAGTATTTTCACTGAGTTTCTCCTGAAGAAGTAAGTGGGACCGAAATCAATACCCGCTTAGGGCAAACTTGATACTCTTCAGGTGGGTCCAAGCAGCAGATGGCACCTCCCAGACCATGCTAAAGTCATCATCAGGACGAACAGATCCTGATCGTGCAGCCAAGTCCCTGACATGGCCATAGCTTGGAATAACTTCAAACATATCACCAAGATACCCTTGAATAACCTTTGCTTTTGTAACAGACTCTACAACCACAACAGATCTCCCTCAGGAGGATAAAAAGACTTCAAAACCCTCTGACTTGGTAAACTCACTTTGTTGATTGCTTGATCTTTCTTTTCTCCCGATGGCTCAACAGAGGTCTTCACAGATTTTTGTTTAGAATTTCGCACTTTCTTACCAGAACTTGTTTTTGCAGAAGCAGGAGCCTTAAGGAGTTCCTTGGAGTCAGGATGACTTCCGCCTGACTTACCCTGCAAAACTAAAATCAGTATATCATGATAAAAAAGAAAGTACTCCTAACTATTCCCAGATTTGCAATCACTAACCTCCAAATTCGATGCAGACAAGGATTCACCTTTCTTCTGGTCTGACACTTCTCCTTGAGAAGCACCTTTAGAATCTTTCTTCAAAGGATCATGCGTTTGTTCTTTGCTTTTTTTCCTCCGCGCAAGCTCTCGTCTCCCTTTGCTCTTATGCTGTTTAGGACCACTAGCAAGTGAAGTCACACCCAAATTTACTTTTGCTGCATCAGCAATTTTTTCCTGGACTTCTACGGAGATATCCTCCTTCGAAGATTCTGATATAATGGACGAAGAAGCAGCAGAATTTTTACTTTGAGCAGCCAACTGCTTTGCCTTCTTCCAATTTTTTTTTAAACCCTTAAAACCCAATCCAGTGGCACCTCTTATCCCATCCCTTACGGAGGAGGCATCATCATTTTGATTAAATGTTCGAGAACTTTGCGAGTAAAACCTGGTAGCCAAAGCTTCATACCAGGGAATTTCAATCGAAAGCTAAAGAATGAACTGTCTGCTGCAATGCTCAAAACTACAGGTCTAGAATGAAAAGGGCCAAAAGACAGACCGCCATGAAAACCTTGTAAAGCCATTAACAGCTGCCTGATTCTTAAGATGTTTAGTCAGGAGCACACTAGGTGCACCTCGAGTTTTAAGGTTAGAAGACTTCGTAAACAGTTCTCTGGTACAAAACGAAGTTGAGCAAATTGACATTCCCCGATGATTAAGAAGCGTCCCCTGCTGCAACTGCAATAACAGTTACAAACAACAAGTCCAATTAGTATAACCGATGAAATTAAATGACAACACATTCATAACCATACAAAGTTAATATGCACAAGTGCTGTTAAACAAATCAATTTACGACCCTTTGCTCCAAAAGTATCGACGTTTCCATTTTTTACTCACACTTTACATCTCTTTCGGTTCAGCGAATGAACATGTCCCTACCATCTCCGAGGTACAAAATAAAAAGAGAGAAAAAATCTAGAATCTGCAGACCAAGGTAACAAGTTAAGACGCCATTCCACATAAACGCCCCATCCCCGCCATTCTCAAAAAAGAAAATCTTATCAGCACAATGCAATGCCACCGAGACAAATTAATGGTCCATTTATTTTTTCTTTCTTCTTGTTATCATTTGGGGTCAAGAATTCAATTCAGCAGCCGAAACTGATGAGCAAGAACCTGAGTCATGGAGGTCCGAAGACGACGAAGAGAAGATAACCGTGGGTCGGCGGCCGATAACGATACGCTCCTACTTAGTCGGAGACTCATTGCAATGGCGCTACCATTGGACTAGAGGCTTGTCACCGCCCCTTCTCTTGCTTCTCCTTCTCGATACGCACTCGGGTCGATGTGGAAATCGTTGGGTGTTGAGTTCGTAGGGTGAAGCACAGTGAAGAGCGGCAATGAAGCAAGAAAGAGGCTGTTGAGGTTGAGGCAGATGTCTCGTTGCTGAGGGTTTAAGGGGACAACAGCGTATCGGTCGGAAGGCTTTAGGCGCCTTCGAAAAGGGTTAAGACTTAACTGTCTGGTTTTAAAGAGATATCGTCGGATCGGGTCATTGGTTGTGGATCGGGACCCGGCCCATGTTGAGTCCTCTCTTTCTCCTCGCAGGTGGAACTCGGAAGGCCTTATTTGATCACTATATTTGCCCGAATTAGTGGTGGAGCCCAGCAATCAAGTAGGTAAATTAAATCTTGCCCGGAACCTGACCCGACCCGACCTATTCGAGTTGGGATCAGAAAATCCAAACCTAAAGTAGGAACCAATAGCACCGAGCCTAACGCAAGGGAAACGAAAATCAATACAATGAAATTGTTGATGTTAGTGTGGTTATTCAAGTTAAGAAGAAGGGACATTTAAGCACCAAATAGGAGTTCGTCTTTTAAGCATAGAAATTCTAGTATATCATCGACGGCATAATTCAAATAATAATTAAAAAGAAGGAACGAGAAACATATTGAGATTAGCATTATCGATTGATTTACAAAACCACATGATTAGTCAAAATTGATTAATTAATTTACTGAATCCATTTAAGAATTCGACAAAAAATTCATATCTCTACATAGACTTGTAGTATATGGTCCGTCCTATCTCTAATGTTATTTTATATGACAACTCTATTTTGTGGTTTATGGTGGGCTTCAAATAAGCCAACTACACATTCATCCTAAGGGCTTAAGAGACCGACTTCCTAATCCAATACCATCGGTATTTGAGTAGATTGGTAATTATTTAGAAGAATGTATAATGGCATCAATGATCCATTCACTTTTACTAGAAGTTCAGTCTCTTTCGACCAGAAAAAAAAAATCATCTCTTTACTTCTTCTTTAAAAAAAAAAACCATCCCAAACTTTTTAAAAACTTAAATCGATTGCCCTTCTTCCATTCCAATGACAGATTTGTTTGATGTGGAATTGAAGGAATTAGAAAAGGCCTAATTCCTTCTAATAGCTCACTAATCAAGCGCTTTTACGGTGAAGGTGAACTGGCTAAGCAATCTACCGAAGCTATGGGATGTAAAAATACATCGGTAGGGGAACATTCCGCTTTTGAGGAAAGTACCTTCCTTTAAAAAGACAAACTTTAACCCAACATCCACTTTTGGTCAATTTTTTTTTGTCTCATATAAAATCACAACTGTCTCTCAAGTCCTAATTCTAGCCTAACCTTTTTTTTTTGTCTCATAAACGATTATTAACTTTATTTTGTATCCTAATTTTGGCCCTAACCTTTTTTTTTTATCTCATGAAAAGCACAAACTTTCAGTTAATACCCAAATTTGAACCCTATCAAGTTTGCGTTGAGTACACGTAGAATCTTTAACAACATCATTGAATGAAAACTTCACAAGGGTTGGGTTTAAGTACCGACTAAAAGTTGGTGTTTTTAACAAGATAACAAAAAGTTTGAACTAGAATTGAAATGACCTAAAGTTCGTGCTCTTTTATAAGAAATAATGTTGGGTCATGAAAGGGCCCCACCTAAAATTGATGATTTTCAAGGGAATTAGGCCTATTAAAAAAATTACTAACACGGAATTTTTTGCTGACGTGGACATATTGATGTTTTTTTTAATTACAAGGACTCACTTGCGAACAAGGCTCACTCTCTCTCCTCTCTCTCTAGATTATCCTCTCTCTTCTATTCTCTTTATCAACATCGCTCTCTATCTCTTCTTTTGCCACCTCAAGCTCGTGGTCATGGTTGCTTCAGCTTCGAGCTTATGGCCATATTACCTGGAGCTCCGTCAATCCAGCTTCTCTCAGCCACCATGGCTGCGGAGCAAGGCTCGACCTCTCACAGAAATGGTTGTTCGAACTTTAACATTTGTAGTCATGGCCGCTCGAATGCTTGAGCTTGAGCTCGAGCTCCAAAGCGATGGCCACAGCAGCTTCAAGCCCACAACGGTGGCGGCCAGATCAAGAGTCATGGTCTTGGACACACTATGCAAATTCTCGTGGCCACTATGGACACTGAGTGGCATGGTTGACATATCTGAGGCCCGCAGCCATGGATGCTTGAGCTCGAGCTCGGGGCAGCCATGGTTGCTTGGTCTTCAAGCTCGTAGCCTCATGGCATGGCCACTAGAGCTTTGAGCCCGTGGCCATGGACGCTCAAGCTCGAGGCCACGTCATGGACAGCTACAATCATTTGTGTCCGCAGGGCTAGGATCTTGTTTGTTGGCTTATTTATGCTCGTTAACCACATCAGCTTTTCTAACGCCAACTCATCTTTTGTGATCAGCTTTTCTTAGTTGATGGCCATTGCTATCATGTGAAGGATCAAAGCAATCTTACCTGATGACTGATGACAGCTGATGCACTTCAAAGGCGTTTCGATCTATTTTTTATCTTGCTGTTGTCCTCTTGACATGAGGACAAAAGCAAGATTCAGCTAAAGCGTCAAAAACTTCCATGACCAACTTCCCCATAAATCTTTCAATCATGCAAGACATGGGAGAAAACAACAGCATATGGCCAACATAAACCCCCTACTCAAGCAGACGATACCATGAAACAGTAGGTAATAAATGAATCATCTCGACTTGGTAAATGGGTTATGAGCATTATGACTGAAAATAAGATCATTTGGCTATCCGGACCAGATGATGTTTTAATGAAACCGTAAGAGTTTTGGCCAAACAAGAAAACAGAATTAGCTTCAGCGAGTTGCACCAACATCAGATTGCCCGAGTCCCGAAAACTCAGTCGATTCCAGATTTGAGTTGAAAACAAGTGGACTTCGAAATACAGAGCAGAGGATATGTTTTTCCATCTTACCATAGTCGAACCCGTCCTGCGCATTGCTTTGAAGTAGTGCTCAACGACAAATCAAAGTAAAACTAATTTCCTAGACGAACATTGTTTGTTACAAAATAGATGCAGGACAACTCTCCCACAGAAGCCATCTTAATTCAGATAAGAATTTTGTCCAATCTCCAGCAAAATTTTCACCTTTATAGATTATATTCGACACCCTTGGTCAACTATTTCATCTATGCCATCTCTCTCAAAACAAATGGCTTGAACCTTTCCAGAAGCCTACAAGCAAACACTGGATATCGTTAGTAATGTTAGAGAAAAAGTTCAAGCCAACACAATATATATAAAATATTTCTTAGCACATATTCTCAAGCTTACACATAAAACCGTATGGTGAACGTAACCATATCACAGAGACAACTGCAGACCGTAAAACAAGCACAATAACAACAGTAACAGATATAACAAGCACAAGGAGTACCAAGATTAGAACTTGTGACCCATATCATTTTAGAAAAGTCGTTATCTTTAAAGGTTAAGCTGTTAAATACTGTGTAGTCACAAAACCAATGAAAAGGAACTGAATATCTACTTTCTCATAATATCACTTTGATAAAAGTGTCTGTTTGGTAAAGCTGTGGCTTTGTTGTAGTTGTCCGCGTTATGACTGCAGTGAAGCTAGTAGGTCATATTGCGTTTTAGATGGGCACTTCTTTTTAAGCCTGCAACCATCCCTTTTCATTTTAGATTAAAAAGATGTACCACTGGCACTTTTTATAAGGTATTCAAAACGAGGAGAAGAGAAATATCCATAGAACAGGACGGTGCTTCTTGCCAAAATGCAAATTTAGTAGGCAAAGATGTATTGAAATAACAACAGATGCTACATATGATTAAATAAGTACATAGGAGCTAAGGACAGAGGAAAAAAAATAGTAGTAGACTACCTTATTTGCTTCAAGTCTTTCAAGCCTGCCTCAAAGATCCATAAGATCAGTTCTCACTCCTTCATCGTTCTAGGCAAAACAACAAAGATCTCTTAATTGATATATTGATTACTCACCACCATTTATGTTTAGCCTTAAATCCTTCCTTAAAGATCTCTTCTTGACATATCTTTCACCATCACTATAACCCTGCAAGACACAAAGTTAAATCTCTTAATTGTCATATCCGTTGTTCACCTAATATACCATCTAAGCTGTAGTTCTTCAGTTACAAAACTGGATGAACGCCCGGTGGTACGTTGGTAAATTTGCTATCCATCACTATTAAAAACAAGCAACGTTGAGAAATATTATATTATATCCATGTTCTTAATGGGTCAAACTTATATTTCAATATCTTTTGGAATAACTTCTTCACATTTGCCTATTAAATTATATTACAAATATGACCTATGAACTCAATAGCCAGATCCTACTTGTAGTCTAATCCAAAATCCACCTTGATCAAGTACAGCTTCATATCCATGTTACAATAATTGTACTTCTCAATGTATCATCCAATCATCGAGAAGACTGTTCTATTGTACTTCCCGATTTATCATCAGATCATTGAGAAGATATCCATTTTTTTTTTATACCTAAAAGGAGATATAAGCTATAAGGCATAAGTTCTTGCCAATGCCACCCATGCCGCAAATCCCAATTGTTCGGGGTACTGTCCAGCAATCCGATAATCTCATCAATTCCAACCAAAGTCTCAGGGCCATCTACCCGAACATCTTGTCGTAACTCACTCAGAACCGTTTCAACAACAATTCCTGCCAATTCTCCTTGGTGCCTATCAAAAAACAACACATGAGAGATTAAAAATCATAGCGAATCCCATTGGACGACATCACCATATCAGCAACATATCGTGCAGGATTATAAACAAACTATATTTCTATTCTACCAATGAGGAATTTAGGATGACAGTAGCAAGATCTCATTGAAAGTAAGTCAACAAGATTAGATGGAGATGAAATTACATACCCATTAACGATTTTCTTTGATTCCCATCCTTTCAAGAAGCTGACATCTCTGAAGAGGCACCATTTGCTGGTGGCGCAGTTCTCAGATAGGATGGGGATCGAAATCTTGGACCTCAAGACCGCCTCCAGAAGCTCCTCAGCGTCCCTGAACAGGAAGATCACGAACACGTCATCCTCATGCTCTGTTGACCCCCGAGAGCTCCGACCTTCTCCGGACCTCATGCTGTCGGTGGGCATCTTCCTCTCGGGCAAAGAAGTGTCCGAAACTGCTGAACTTGCATTTGGATGGCGACTCTGGTTTTTCCAAGGAACCATCCGGTTCTCTCTCTGTGTTTAGAGCGAAACCCTAGTCTTAGAACGACGGGAGGAACAAACAAGCTGAGAATCGAGGTAGAGTACATACTACAAAATCTGACCTTCGCATTTTAACATTTTCTCCATCTTATCCTTTCCGTGGTGGAATAATGATACAGATGTCTCCCAACTTTTTTCTTCACTTCAATGGAGTCCCATTTATTTTCTTTTTTTTTTAATTTAGTCCCTTGAAAAACTTTTCTCCACGTACTCTTTACTTTAAAAATTTTAACACCGTTAACCGACGGATCATCATTTATGTTCACTTTAGGTAAAATTTGCAATACTGATGCCCAGGCAAACAAATGATTTTCACGTCATCTCTCTTGACCAAAGAAAGAAAAAAAAAAGATAACAATATTTGTGGACTTAAGAGAATGGTGTGAGAGTTCCTATAATTATTTTGGTCTAACCAACATTGAGGTGGCAATTTTTTAAAAAAAATTACCACGTCAAATTAAAAGTTCTATTATAAATGCCACATAATCAGTTTGGTTGGAATGCCTCACTGGAAATACTTAAGTGGTCATTTCTTCTTCGATTTGGCAATTAAGTGATCCGACGCAAAATTTGGGCACTAAGAGCGTTGTACATAATTTTTAGCATCTCTGATGTACTCTTCAAAATATTGCGTAGATGAAATATACTATAATCTCTTTTAAAGGTTAATATTTGAATTTTAAATTATAACTGCATAATCTTGTTTTTTTGGCTCTATGATCATACTTCATAATTGTAAGTGGTTATGACTTTGCAGTTGTTAATGACTTGAACTTTAGGTACCACGATTGCGTAAGTATTTCACGAACTATAAATATCTCTTCAATTGTTGTCTTCCGGACTTTTAGTCTTCTACCCTTGACATTTAGTTAAATTCACTGAGTATAAATTATCAACCAATCATTGTCACAAAGTTGGTTACAGAACTTGCGGTAAACGGCCAAGAGGCAAGAAGAAAAAGAAGAGAAAACGATAGGAGAAGAAGAGGGAAAGAAACAGACGTAAAATCTAAAAAGCGGTAGTTTTTGTGTTCGCTTTTTTCCTCACCTATTGCAATATATTTATAAAAATTGCACATAACCATAATTAAAACCTAAAAAATAAAATCAACACAAGCAAACTCCCTCTCAAATTGGAGCATATAGGTCAATCATGCCCAACTTGGAACAATTGGCAACAAAGGCAAGCAATACAACACTTTATTGAACATATCATTAAACCAATCTCTAGAGACAATGTAAGAAGGAGCAACCAACTTCTATATGCTTAGTTCGCTCATGAAAAACATGATTGTCAACAGTATAAATAGTTGCCTAATTATCATGATTAAAAGAAAATCCAAGCTTCTGGAGAATGGATTTCAACCCCAACAATTTAGCCACAGTATATGTCATGGCACGATTGTAACGACATGGTGTCCCAGTCCACCGCCCACCTTCTTAAGCTACACGGGCTACTTGTTTTAATTTGATATTATATATTTAATGAAGGGTGCATGCGGAAACTTAAAAACTAAACAGGCGAGGTTGTTAAATAAGTGCATGCAAAGGGTGGGCACGCCTAATGGATACGGTCTCTTTAGGTTCACTATAGCTTACAATAGATAATAAAAAGCACACAACAAGCTAGGAAATATTTCATTATATATACATAGCATTTAGTACATCACTTTTTACGTCAAAAGAAAACTAGCTATTGAGAGACAATCAAAAAGGTTAGAGCTCCCTATGGTGCACTCCACCAACATCCCGACGTCATCTTACAGCCATATCAAAAAGTAATTGCCGTGTTGTTCTTGCTCAAAAGCTTACTTGTACAATCACACCACCTACCAACACTCCAATACCTACTCCTCGTCCCTGTCATTGCTGTCGCTCTCATCAGCTCTAGAGGACGAGGAAGGCAAAGGTCCGAAGAGCTGACCTAACAATATCGAAAACCATTTCACTTGGAAAACCAGAAAACTCTGAGAACATGTTTAGATTTCGAAAAGAGGTCAAACTTAGTGCAACACCTATACCCATCTTTTTTGATGTATGACTTGGTTCATTCCTGTCCCCATTAACATCTTAAAAGCCTGCTAGGAGCCGTTTCTTACTTAAGCCTCTCTGTCCCAACGCCACTCCCCACCATCATCAAACGGGGTTAGTATAGGCCCACTAGGTTTTGCTTGGTTTGTCTCCAAGCGACACATTTATGAAGGGAGTCTCGGTCGATACGTCCCATACTATGCTTTACGGTTGTTAGGTATCCCATATCACTCATCCTATCTCGAACTAATGATTTATCAAGTCCGATAAAAACATGATATAATTATGCATGCATGTTTCTCAAACTTTCATTTTAATGCAAAAAATTGGTGCAATGTATGAATCCCCCCAAACTCTATATCACATACCACCAACTACCATTATGTTGATCATTATCTTAAATTGACTACTCT
Organism: Psidium friedrichsthalianum; assembly: GCA_019149425.1. NCBI lineage: Eukaryota > Viridiplantae > Streptophyta > Magnoliopsida > Myrtales > Myrtaceae > Psidium > Psidium friedrichsthalianum. The sequence goes on along the minus strand of JAGVVM010001322.1, from coordinate 2,306 downwards.
AAAACTATAAGCGAGCATAAAATGTACCTGGTCCCTGTTCACAATAGTCAAAATCATTCAATCAAACTAGTCCTTCATCCAAAGTCACCATTTATTTTCTTGTGAACCTCATATCATCATTCAGGCCTTTCGATACAATTCGAAATCTAAAACTATCATGGTACGACATGGATTCAAACCTATGATCCTCAAGTATCAACCCACCACAATTCCATATCCACAATTGGTTTTACAAGACTAACCATCAAAATCCAACCATCTAAGCTTATCGGTAAGTCATTACCATTTCACTTACCATCCGATCCATCCGTTGATCACTATACTCTATCATCAAGCACAAAGATCATCAATCTTAAGTAGTGGTCAACAAACTTCTTATCCGACAAGTAACTTAAATTATTACCAATTACAATCACATACACTTGTAAGTTTTAACGTGCACCTGCCTACCAAACACTTCAATCGCTAGCGCATCTTATCACTTCACTAATCCGCTCTGATATCATTAACTACAACGACGAGGTGTCACAGTCCGCTGCCCGCTTTCTTAAGCTAGACGGGCTACCTATTTTAATATGATATTATATATTAACAGAGGGTGCATGCAAAAGTTCGATAACTAAGTAGGTGAGGTTGTCAGACAAGTGCATGTAAAGTGTAGGCACACTTAATAGGTACGGCCTCTTTAGGTTCATTACAGCTTACAATAAATAATAAAAGCACACAACAAGCTAGGAAATATTTCATTAGTACATCCCTTTTTACGTCAAAAGAAAACTAGTTACTATGATATAATAAAAAAAGGTTAGGGCTCCCTATGGTGTACTCTGCTGATGTTATCTCATGACCACATCAAAAAGTAGTTGCCATGTCATCCCTACTCAAAATCCCACTTGTACAATCACACCACCTACCAACACTCTAATACCTACTCTTCATCCCTGTCACTGCTACCGCCCTCATCGGCTCTAGAGGACGAGTAAGGTAGGGATCCAGAGAGCTGGCTTGACAATGTCGCATAAATGGACACGAAGCAGAGGGGAATCATCTCATCATACAAACCTACGTCCACTAACATCACCATCACTCATTTGAGGAAGCGAATGGGCGGATAGTCAAGTAGTTCGTGGTCCTCCTAAAAGATTGAATAGCTTAATGGGGTACTATAATGGGGTGGAAGGGGCCACAAGTGAGATAGACATTCTATCAACTTGGATTGATGCTCGACGAAGGCAGGAGTGAAATCTGGCCAAGGATGAGTTCGGGTTCCCTTTTCTCTTCGCATGGCATTGAGCAAAAGGGAGCTTTCGGGTGACGGGTCGGGGTCAAATGAAGGAGTTGCTTGCCGAGGTGTTGCTAGGCTCGAGTAAGAAGAAGGAAGAGTGGCGTCAAGATCTCATAGTGTCGGGTGGAACTAGCAGAGAGAGTGACGCCAAGAGGGAGGGTGACAAGTGAATTCACTGAGGAAGGGGTTTTTGCGAGAAGGGGAAGAAAGAAGTGCAAGGACAAAGAGCGAGTTTGAGGGATTTATAGGGGAGAGGGTGTGAGTGGTCGGTGGGTTCTCAAGAGCATAGTTCATGCTTAAAATGCGAATCAAATCCATGCCCGGTTCAACCTCGTACTATACTTCAATTAGAATTTCACCAATGGTTCAACTGGAATTGCTGCCCCCAAAAAGTAATATGGAACTCCATAATCCACAATTTTATAAAATGACCACATTCAAAGTATGCTCTTAGCTCAAATAATCGTCATTCCACGACCCGTTAATCCTCGAAAATGATAATTACCTTATAATCCACGCCTATCATTAACAATTCGGCTTATGCCCGCCGTCAAAAAGATTTTCAACCTCTACACTACATCTAGCCATGGTAGTCTATTTCTTGCTTCTCCAAGTAACCAATTTACCACTAAGAAAGTGCAATACCCAGTCATAGACCACCAATCACACGCCGACCTAGCCCAACAAGCATCAGAATAGCCAATCAAAATGAAAGAACCATTCGATTTGTAATTCAATCCCTTACTAGGAGAGCCTTTAAGGTATTGAAGAATGCGACAAACAACATCCCAATGAGCCTTCTTGGATGACTCCATAAACTTAGTCACCACAACAATAGCAAAGGAAATATCGGGACGTGTGACAGTAAGAAAAATTGGTTTCCCAATTAAACACAAATATTGATGATTATTTTCAGTACATCTCCATCACTAATTCCAAGCTACTGATTTAGACCCATAGGAGTATCTACTGGTTTGGATGCTAGTGAACTAGTCTAAGATAACAATTAAGAAACATACTT